>SKCR01004398.1:0-138657 GCA_019454045.1 Zanthoxylum bungeanum
AGTCAAGATTGTGTGATATTTAACGGGATCCTAGCCCACTAGGAAACACGGTTTCCCGAGTACTCGACAGAGGGTTAGAGGCTCGACGAAAAATAGTGGGAGGCAAGAATTGAATTTGCAATATTCGTTCAATTACTCGCCATACGCGCTCATTTAAATTATTTTGTCATTAGATTAAATGTTAGTCAGACTAATATTTAAATTTTTATTTTAATAAACAGTTGGACTGTATTATACTTGATTATATATAATTGGATTATATTAATCAATATATTTGAATTAATTAATTTCAGTTTACAGTTGATTTTATAATTGGATTATAGTAATCAATGTAATTGAGGTTAATTAATTTGGATTATATTTGATTATATAGTTGGACTATTATAATCATTATAATATATATAGTACCACTAATCGCTGATTAAATAGTTGGACTATTGTAATCAAGATAAAATTGAAAAGTTGGATATTTAAAATATAATCTGGGATTAAAATATTTTAAATGATTTAATTTTCAAATTGGGAATAAATAATAGGTTACTTTATTTGATAAAATAACTTATTATACCTTAAGCCCAAAATTAAGCAAAATAAGTAGAGCATAAAATCTTTGGAAGATTTATGTGATGATGACTTTAATGCTTAATTTAATATACTTGTCATAAATCTAATTTTAGATTTAAGAAGTATTAAAATTGCAATTTATAATTCTTGGAGAATTAATTGACTATTCTAGAGGAGATAAAGTCAAAGTTTGCAATTGGGCATGTAGCACGAGGTGCACATCGTTTCGATATTCTAAAAACCCAAGGCTTGGCCTAAGGTTTCTGAAATATTGAAAAGGATAATTGACATATCCCAAAGTGACTACCATTGGATATGGCAGACACGAAGGAATTAAAGAAAGGGCAAGGCTCTTACTTTGAAAATGTTTGTCTTAGTTATGTTCACTGCTAGTATTGAAATTAGATTTTAAATACTTAGTGTGGTACATAAAATATATGTATTGATGTTCAGAATCTGCTTTGAGCAGGATACTGACTTCAAGCTGAGATTGCTCTGCGAATCGGAAACGGGACGAAAGTCGCTGTTTCGACCGTAGATACCTAAGTTTAGGAACTACCCTTCGGGTGTGTACTTAAATTAGGAACTGTTATAATGTAACTAGTTTGACTAGAGACGTTATCTCTATATCAGTGCTTAATCCATTGTGGATAAACCTTTATATTCTGGAACACTAAGTGTTTCATTATATAAAGATGATACTGAGATAAACACATTAGATTTGAATAACAGAATTTATATTTTGAAATATATTAAAATCTCAAACATATAAAATGACAAATAAATAGCTCAAATTGATTTGATCAATAGAGACTTATTTGTGGCATTGTTGTCTGGGACACAATTATACAAGACTCGTATATCCACACTTTTGAAGAGTGGGTACCAGGACTGATTTGACTATTCAAATAAAGTCTACGAATCTAGTTTGTTAGGTAAAGTACCTAAAACACTGTTTACTTGGTAATAGTGTAAGTGCCACCGATCTGTTAGCCCTATTCATGGTGAAGTAAGTGGGCCCATGTCTAGCTAGGCTAGATGTAGATATGAATATTTCGTGACCTATACGGATGTGGCATCGCATTATGGTTGTGTGTTTCTTTTGAAGAACACAAATCGGAAACTTTTAGAGTTTCGACACGAAATAGACAAACAGATCGGCTATAGTATTATACCGTCACGGTAAGACCGTAATGGAAAATACTTAAGCAATAAGTTTCTTATATACTTGAAAGAGTATAGTATTCTTTCAAATGAGGACTCCTCCCGGAACACGTCAAAGTGACGGTGTGTCCGAACGAATTAACCGAATCATGTTAGACATGATAAGGCTAATCATGAGTCACTATGAGCTACCATTTCCTTCAATGGATACAAATAAACAGTGCAATAACTTATTTAGAATAAGGTTCCATAATAATCTGTTTGACAGATTACATATTAGATATGAACGGGAAAGAAACCGGGTTTATCATTCCTGACCATTTGGGATGCTAGGCATATGTTTGGATGATACCAAACTAAGGACCCAAATTGGATAAGTGCCAATATAGGTTATCCTAAGGGAAACCATATGTATAGTACTTATAAATCTCACATGAGAACAATGTGATTGTTGCTCACCATGCGGTTTTTCCTGAGAGGAATACCGATATGCAGTGGTCAGTGGGAGGATAGTGATACTCGATGAAAATCAGAGTAATACTGTTCGAGGCATGAAATCCTTGATGGAACACATATAGTTCATCAATGATGAAGTTATACATACCATTAATCTTCGAATGCACAAGAACCGCGTAGATCGGAGAGAATCAGAAAACGACCTAGGGTATGGGTTCTGATCTAACCTCATAAAGATGTCAATCTTATGAAGGTATATCCACCGACTACGTTTTGAGGAAGTGATACGAGGTATCGACTCCCTATTATGACAAAGTGTCATGAATCCAAAATGGATTCCATGTATATCAACAAGTTTGGATACTAGTTGATGTACCATAAGGCATTGTGCCTATTGGTACTTTATAAGTCTTCAAGGAAGACATACATAAAAGGCAACATACCAACGTACTAAGCTAGGCTTGTAAAGAAAAGGTAGAGTTATCAACATTGTTTGATTACGACGAAACCTTTTACCTGTTGCCATGGTAAATCCATTTTGAAGATGCTTGTTGATAACTGCATATTTCATTTATGAAATGTGTCAGTTGCAGATCAAAATCGCTTTCCTGAAAAGGAAACCTTTTGGAGGATGCTTACACATCCTGACGATTTTGTATAACCGATAAACAAGGTTTGCGGTTTATTCGATCCATGTTTGGATTGAAACAAGCATAAGGTTCTTGGAACTGACGTTTTGAAATAATCATAATGGTTTATGATTTGACTCAAAATGAAATAATCTGTGTATATAAGGAGGTTAGTGGGAGGGCACTGACAATGAAATTCCCATAAAGCAATTGGTGAAAGCTTGGCTTTCATAGATATTCTTTCATAGAAATTCTCCGTAGAATTCTGGGGAGTAACAACCTTTATTCAAGGAATAAAGATCTACAGGGATAGATTTGGAGTTGTTAACACTCTCTGGGAAAATGTACATTTAAAATGTACTTGATATGGTGTCTCATACGCTTTGAGCATATGGAGTCACAATCAGAACAATCCAAGTGATAGTTATTGGATTGAAGTTAAGGACATCTATTAGTATCTTAGAGAACTAAAGATGCTGTCTTAAATTATAGAGTAGGAGAACTTGAAGTGACTAGGATCACTGCTGCAAGTTTCCAAACCGGTAAATACAGCGGTACTATAAAGTTTGAATAACGGGACAGTAAGCTGGAAATATTTCGAGCAAGATAACTGTTGCCGAATAAACAACAAATGAGGATTATTGCTGCAGCTGAGGCAGCAATAGAAGCCATTTGGATCGAAAATAAATCTAATTAGATTAGATATAGTTCTGTTAGCAGCTGAGCTAGGCGTCAGCACATGCTAAGGAATTAAAGGTCTCATCGACGATCCAGATATTACTTCTATATCATCTGATTCGTTCGGATCATACATCGTGGCGATGTGATGATCGTGTAAATCACGTCAGACGATAATTAAACAAATCCGCTGACGAAAACCTTTCCTCAGCAATTTGCGAACCGTTCATAGTTCGGGTGTGGGACACTTGAGTGACTGGCTATGTGCCAAGTGGGGGATTGTTGGATAATATGACCCTAGCGTCACTATTTGTACAGATCATGGTGTTGTTGTACAAATTAACTATGTAACAAGGAAATTGCACTCTCATCATTTGTGATTAGATCACCATAGATATATAAATGAAGAGAGGTCCCTATGATTAGTTCATGGATTGAGAATGATATGAGACAATATCAGTCCACGAAGGATTAATCATTAAATATCCCTAGCCGGAGTATTATTGAGATAGGACATCGATAATGCGGAATAGGCTAGTATTGCACTTGTGCGCGTTGTGAGGGCACAACGGCATAGTTCTCATATATATAAGTATTGGATACTTATGCAAGTGCGATAGGAGGTTTGTGTTTCACCGATGGTACGGGAAACAGCTTCGCTCTGGATAGACCCTTCGGAATCCCATTGGTATTATGACTATGTGTCTATCGGAGGCCGAAATCAAGGTAGGTGTGTATAGTCTTAACCTGAGACTTACATCGCTAATACTTACGATAATCAATATACTTTGGTCTTGGTGGTACATGGCTTTAACCGGTTCTGCGTACACCACTTCTGGGTTTATCAGAGAGTCGTAGTGTATTGGGTGTGATGTCAAGACGGAAGTATCACTTCAGTCATAGTGGAGATGATGTCACGCAGGATACGGTATTAGTGCTCTTAAGTGTTGCGCAACCATCGGGATGTTATGACTAGGTCATGCATATCCGATTATAGAGACTAGTTACCAGACATCCGACATGTGCTTCGGACGGGGCAGACACTTATCCAGCCCCAGCCCTAGCACGTGACTATCCGATATTGGGCCGATATGCACAATACTACTACGGTATACTACGCTTGATACAGATCTATATATATTCCTGTAAGAATATTTCTGGAGAATTGGGTAGGCATGGCGCTTTGCTAGAAGCCAACCTTGTCTTGTAAATCGGTATAAACGTAGTACGAGGTACTTACGTGTTCGGATAGTCCTGACGACCGTATTTGCTGCCAACATATCCGGAGATCTCATTGGTCGATTCTTGAAGATTCACCGATGACGTATGACTCGCACTTTAATTAATCTGGGATTAATTCGATGAGAGAGAAAATTAATCTGGGATTAATTACGGAGATATTTTATCGGGATAAAATATAAATTAAAGAGAGGAAACGATTAATTTGGAATTAATCGGTAAATTAATATATTTGATATATTAACGAAATTGGATTTCGACGCGGAATTAAAATTAGATTTTAATTCGGGCGAACGAATTAATTTAGAATTAATTCATTAAGCGATGTGAATAGTGATTTCGCTAGGCGTGATCTTTTAATTACGACGCAACGGAAAATTCGTTAATTTTGAATTAGCGAACCCGAGCCCGGGATTGTTTGCGAGCGCATTCGCATTTCGAATTCGAGTGCGGCACGCAAGTCAAATCAAGCGTCAAATCGCAAGTCACATCAAGCGTCAAATCACATGTCACTTTGAGTGATGTGACATTTGAGTGATTGATGTGAGATGAAAGGAAGCATTAAATGCTTTGCTTTTTAAATTGAAAATGGTAAATGACTTATTTAATTTTTGGAAAATATAAATAAACCTTTTACATTTTTTCTTTTTCTAATTCATTCTCTCTCTCTTTTTACGGTTTCTTGTGAAAACCCTTTTCCCTCTTTTTCTTCTCTTCTCCTTCACGGTTTGGAACCGTTTCATCTTCTCAAAATTTCTGGTTTGACCGAATAAAAGGGAAGCAAGGAAGAAGACTTAGTGCTAGCACACCATGAGTGATACAAGGTGATAGGGAAGTGAGTTTGTGAGCTTGGAAGCTTGAAGCTTGGAGCTTCAATGGTGTCCTCCCATGGCCGAACCAGTCACCACCGTGCAGCCCCATGTCGACCACCACACGCGCAGCTCACTGCCGAGCAAGGGAGAGCAGTTCGCACTTCATCTTCGCCGCATCCAACCGATCCATGTGATTCTTTTCCGCACCTCATTTGGTTGTATTCAACTCGTTTTTATGCATGATTTATGATCCTTGGGACTTGATTGAAACTCAACAGGCAGCCTATCTTTCTAAGCCCGGAGGGAAAAGGATCTCAATGGCAGAGAAAAAATGAATGTTTTGACTATTGTGCATCATTGGAGAGTAATGCCTCAGCAACTCTAAGTGGTAGTGGCCTCTGCCCTGGTGCTGACCATACAATTAAGAGCCATGGCAGTTATGATGATAGGGAAAACAAGTATCTATGCGATTGGAGCATCAATTTCCCGAAGTTCATGGGAAGATAAAGTCTGTGCCTCCTCGGCGAATGAAGTTTCTTCTGACAAAGGAAAGGAAAATACCTTTAAGACAGATATTACAGCTCGTGATGTATATTCTTTTAGACCCCGATAACCGAAAAAGAAAGATAAGATGCAAAGAGGGGCTCGGCCCTCGAACTGATAGACTATAATTTGATTTTCCAGCCTCAATGCTAGAGTGTTGGGAAAGATAAGGGTCAAATGACCTATTAACCATGAAGGAAGTTCATTTTTCAAATGTTGTTATTTTGAATGGTCAGGGTCTTCCTGGCTGGGGTCTACCTAGTCGGAATCTGCCTGGTCGGGATCTGCCTAGTCGGGGCATGCTTGGTCGGTGTCTGCCTAATCGGGATCTACCTGGTCAGGGTATGCCTGGCCGGGATCTGCCTAGACGGGGTCTACCTGGTCGGGATATTCCTGGTCGGGGTGTGCCTGGTTGGGATCTTCCTGGTCGGGGTCTGCTTGGTCAGAATCTTCTTGGTCGGGGTCTGCTTGGTCGGGTCTGCCTGGTCGGGCTCTGCCTGGGCAGGATCTTCCTGGACGAGGTCTGCTTGGTCGGGGTCATCCTGGATGGGGTCTTCCTCAACGGGGTCTACCTGGATGGAGTCTGCCCTAATGGGGTCTGTCTGATCCGGGTCTGCCTGTTGGGGTCTTCCTGGCTGGGGATTGCCTGGTCGAGGTCTGCCTGGTTAGGGTCTGTCCGTTCAGGGTCGGCTTAGAAAGGGGTCTGCTTGGCTGGAGTCTGCTTTGACGGGGTCTGTCTAGTTGGGGTCTGCCTGGTCGGGGTCTGCCTGACCGAGGTCTGCCTGGACGGGGTTGGCCTGATCGGGGTTTGCCTGGCTGGAGTCTTCCTGGATGGGGTATGGCTGGTTGGGGTTTTCCTGGTCGGGATCTGCCTGGTCAGGGTATGCTGGGTGATGAGGTAGTTTCTGTATGAATATTTTTTGATTCTTTGTTTGGATCTATTTTCGTTCGGCACTGTCATTAGATTTTTTTTACCCTTTCCTCAGGTATGCCCCTTGTAATTCTGTACAATCTCTTTTTGGATATAAAACTTATAAACTTTTCCTAAAAAAAAAAAAAAACTCGATAAAGATGACAAAATAAACCCTAGGTAGTTAATAAGCTCAATTTAACCATAGGCCCATATAATTATAGAATGGGCTTAATTTAACAAGACTAACATTTTCCTCGGATAATCCAATTTTAGAAATGTCTGAATCTGAAGGCTCATCCTCAACCCCAACTGCGATTACTCCAATCGAAACACCTTCTTCACAATTGACCGACCAAATAGTTATAGCTAGCTCGAGATCTTCTTCTCTCAACACCACACCGACCCCTTTAGAAGAAGAAAACCAATTTTCTTCGTTAGACACCCTCGCCCAGACCCAGCACATCCTCCCATAGATTTTGAAGGCTTAGACATGGATAGACCTTCTACAATGACCTGGGCCGAGCTATAGCAATTTCGGGAGAAATTCAACATCCCCGATGGGATCGGTCTGTATGTCCCTCAAGAAGGTGATTAGGAAAGCCGACTAAATGGCAGTCATGTAGATCTCTGCATGCCCTTCTTTGATATTGGCCTACGTCTGCCCATCCAAGGATACTTTGCCAAGATACTGGCAAAGATGAACTTGGCTCCATGCCAACTGAATTTGAATGGATGAAGGGTGCTTGCAAGACTTTACGTGATTTTGAGTGGGGCGAACTTGGGCGAGCCGTCAGTTGAAGACCTGAAGAGACTATACTGATTAAATGCCAACCCTAAGGAGTATAAGGGTTGGTACTATTTATCCACCTACGCTAGGGGCAAGCATATGAATTCTAATCTCCCAACCACCAATAAAAATTTCAAAGATAAATGGTTTTGGGTCAGGGACCGTGGGGCCAACAACAGATTTATTATGGTGAGGAGATCGTTTTCTCGACCATGTTTAAGACTGGAGGTAATGACCTACTTTGTCACCCTTCAGAATTCTCATTCTCTCTTTATTAACAAACTTGCACCCTTTATAGCTTGTTGGGGTGACCCACCAAAGGTTCGCCACGGGTTCAGAGCATCTAGATACTCGGGTCATTACCACGACATGGTTAACAGTTCCTCTTTCACCGACGCAGGTCATATACCGAAGATCCCTCCACTAGTTGGCAAATAGTTCTGTAGATACTGACTAACCGACTTCTTTTGTGATTGCTTTTTTGTTTTCTTATTCTTCATTTTTTACTTTTTTCTGAACCGATAATATGTTTATAGCTTCTAACCTTTGTTTTCTTCTTGACGCAGTGATGTCTAAAAAAAGGGCAAGTAGCCCTTCCAAATTAAAAGGGCGATGAATGAGCAAAGCGAGATTTACCGCTATGCCTATAACAATGGCGACCATTACACTATTGGGCTCGCAACCTATAAAGAGAACGTATAATCTCATGGGGGGACTAACCGGAGTATAAAGGAGTCGCCACCCAGTATGACACCAGGAATGATTTAAGGTCTCACTACATCCCTCACAAGGTTTGACCTTAAATCCATTTGGGTTTGAAATGATCTCTTATTGATGCCAGAATAATATTTAAGCTCAAATTAGGTATCCCCATATCTTATAATGTAAGATCATACACGAAAATGATTTTAAAACACATAGCGCAAGCATGAAAGTAAAATGCGATAAATGAATGAAGTTTAAACGTGCGAAATCTAAAATACATAAATGAAATTACAATGAAAGTAAAAGATAAACAAAATAATAAACATGCATACTTTCAATGGGCCTGGCCTCAGAGAGGCCTGGCTGGATGTGGCTGTGGTGGACCGGATATAAAAACAAGTATGGCCAGATATATGATAAATATGGCCTGACATATTTCACAAACCAAACAACAAATAGAGCATACAAATAGCAATAATAAATCATAACATGCTTGAATAACAGTAAATTAGCAACACCCAGATGTCATCAAGTAGAGAGGTAAATTAGCACTACATGCATATCATCAACTAAAGCAACTAAACACACATAACATAATGGTAATTAGTGTAATATAAAAAATACCTAAACATGCAGTAATTATTGAAAACAGTAAATGTTGTCAGACATATTTATACTCGGCCTGATGTGTGTGCATGTCTGGCCTGATGTAGTGTACGTTTGACTAGAGATATTGTGTCAAAATAAAATCTCAAATTCACATAAATGTTAAAGAGGGTGCCATTGGGTCGTACCTTTTCAATGTTGCTAGACTTCGAAGATAATTTTGATTGTTGGGTGTCTGCTGGATTTACCAGAACGTACAGAACTCGAAATGAAGGTAGGCTATTATTTTCCTTAAACTTTTTATCTCTTTTTCAAATAAAGATTATTGTTAACCTTTTTCTTCCTTTTTCTCCCATTTTTATAGTGAAACAGGGAGGGCTGAAGGAAGAGGGAGAAAAATCCCCCATCCTCATCCAACTAATTTGGCTGTGTCCAATGGAGTTCCTTTCCTTCTCGGTATTCATCCTTATAATTCCCTAATTTTCAGAAAGTATCCTCATAATACACTCATCATCAGGCTATACATAAAAATACAGTGTCTACAGTCACTCCCACTATTTTAGGCTTGTGCAGTGTGTGACAGTGACATGCCTATTAAAGTCATGCAATTGTTTGTTGTTATATAGGCCTTCGGGCTTTCAGATTCTTTGATTAGTGGAGATATTCTTCGATCTCGGTTGCGTAATTTTGAGATGAGTGATGGACCCTCAGGTCTTCCGATGCTTCAATAAGTTGAGTTGCTTTGACCCATGTTTGACAAGTATGACCCTCAGGTCTCCAATGATTCGATCGGTTGTGATTTTGGTGGAGGCTTCATTCCTCCTTCGTAACTTTTTTTTTCACGGAGGCTTCATTCCCTCTATGTGATATTGATGGGTTTCCGAGGATTCGTTCCCTATAGCTTCATTCTTTGGATATCCAGATTCATTAGATTGCTTCATTCTTGAGTATTCATTCCTTATGACTTCCGATTCATTCAGTTGCTTCATTTCTTATGATTCATTCTCCTGATTCATTTGGTTGCTTTATTCCTAAGGATTCATTCCTTGACTTCCGATTTATTCGGTTATTCCATTCTTAAGGATTCATTCCCAATGTTTACCAATTCATTCGGTTCTTCCATTCTTGAGATTCATTCCCATGTATGTCGATTCATTCGATTCTTCGATTTCGAGGATTCATTCCCATGTCTCTTGATTCATTCGACTGTCGAGATGATTCATTCCATCTTTCTTCCGATTTATTCAATTTTTTGATTATAAGGATTCATTCCCTATTTCTCCCGATTCATTCGATTTTGTCTGATATATGTCCTTATTCTCGAGGTTCCACTCTATCTCTGGAGCTGACTGTCATCTGATTTCTGCACCCCATTCTCATAGTTTTTTTGTAACTGACGAACATTAAAAAGTGTACATTTAATTAAAAAAAAACTAATAATTTTACACTTATAATTTCATCAATCCCATTACTTTAGCACATTTGTGAAATAATAATTAAATTTATGTTTTATATATTTTTATTATGATTTTCCTTTATTATGTACGTAAAATAATACTTTGGATGGATAACTAGAAAAATGGACGTGATATTTATATTTTGGAAGCCAAAAATTTAAAAGAGCGTTCTAACAGTGTATAATATCAGAAATTCTAATCTTGTGTAATATTTGTATTTTGGCCATAACTCCTTACTAAGATATCGGATGGAGGCGATTCTAGTTCCAAATGAAAGAGCTCTCAAATATCTACAACTTTTTTATTTACAAGATTTTATAGTTCTCAGGTTTTCAAGACCGAAATTGATGAAAAGTCCAAAGTGTGTTATATGTAATTATATAAAAAAATTATAATAATGGTGGAGGTTGCCATCAATCTTTCGGTGGATGGCCCCCTCCACATATGCAATTGTGAAAAGCTGAGCATACTCTATAAATTAGAGGCTGCTCAGCCTTTAAACTTCATACTTTCTTTCAATTCTCTGGTAGAATTTGGGAGAGAGTATCTTGTGTATTTTATTTTTAATCTTTCTTGTAATTTCTTTTTCTTTCAGTAATAAAATTATGAGTGTTTGTTCAAATCATGAGTAGCAAATTCCATCTTGCTTGGGGGTAAATGGTGAAGCTTTTAATATGAGAATATATAATAATCTCACTTATATTACAATATATTAATTGTAATCTAAAGACTAATATTTAATTTAAATATGGATTAATTATTGACAAATTTTGCTACCGCCAATATGGCTGGTTTTATTTATTTGGTATAATTGAGTACCTAACTGGACTTGTTATAGACAAAATTTATCACCGCATTTATGGCTGGTTTTATTTATTTGGCATAATTGAGTACCTAACTGGACTTATTATAAACAAATGTTATTACCGTCTTTATGTCTGATTTTATATGTTTTGGAATAATTAATTCCTGAAATAAATAAACTAGGTAATAATGACAATTTATATATTATAAAAATTGATATTTCTAAATTTGAAATATTAAAAGTGGATCCCATAATCCCAGTATTTTATTTTATTATTGCACTCCAACTTAAAAATTGTCAATCATTTCAAATAATTCAATCTTTTTATTTTCACTCTAATTATTATTTTATTTTACTAAATATATTCCATATGGATCGACCCTGGACTTACCTGGTTATTTTATTATTTCGACACTCTTATACTTGGGATTAAAGAACCACTTTGTGAGTGTGTCAAGTTTTTGGCGCCGTTGCCGGAGAGTATAATTTAGTAGATAGAATAATAATTTAACATCTTTGTATTTTTTCTTCTTTTTTCTTTTCTTTTTATTTTATTTTTCATTTTTTATTTTTTATTTTGTATTTCATTTCATTTCTTTATTTTTTTGCATCTCGCTTTTCTTTCCTTGCATTTTTGTAGATCCAAGATGTCCTGATTGATCCTAAATGAATCCTAAACCCAGACATCCTACATATAGATAAACCATGTACTTAATTCTTCAATGTTATAGGAGACATAAATCTCAATTAAAATGGAGCTTGAATTTTTCTAAAGTATTTCTTAAACCATCCCTATCTAGAGTTTCTTCAATAATTTTTTGTGATAACCTAATTCGGGAAATTGAGACAGCTGAATGAGAAATTCAATTGAGATATGAGTTGACAAGAATCAAATGACGTTTTTAGGATCTAATCATTATATTTTTTTTTTCTCTTTTGTCATCTATTTTTTTTTTATTTAAGTATTGTATTTGCATATTTAAATTTTAGCATATAGTGTGCATTTAGGTTGCATGAGGCATTGGTCTTGATCATCTAACGGTAGATTAAATATAGAGTCTCCATCACCTTCATTGTCAGTCAAAATGGCCGAGAACCAAAATGAAAACCCACCTGCCCGAGATGAAAATCAAGTTGATCAGGTAGAAAATGAGTCTCTGCATGACTGTGGGACACAGAAATTGGGCGACGCATGCTGTTCCGGGCTCGCAGCCCGGTTGGGAGTACGGAGTAGCCCGCGGGGAACTAAACCGGAGAATAAAAGAGTCGCCACCCGGTGTGAACCGGGAAAATGATTTAAGGTCGCACTCACCCCTCGCAAGGGAAGACCTCAAACCGTTGGGTTTAGAATGGTCCCTTACTTATGCCACTTGTAATAAAATGATTTGTGCAATAATTTAATCGAGTCTAGCAACATATATTCCCAGGGGTATTCTATTTCTAAGTTCGCTTGCATAAATAAAAAGTTCATCTAAGTTCACATGTAACACATTTTCATATTTGCATACAACCTATTTGCATATAATCTATGTCCAAATTTGTATACAACCTATTTGCATATAATCTATGTTCAAATTTGCATGCATAAAGATAAATTGAAATACGGCAAGCATACAATGTCATAAGCACATTACATTCATGGACAAGGAAATGCAAACAAATGGCAGTTGCGCAATCATACTTAATAAAGAGAAACAATTAGGTATATAATGCAAAGAAATAACCAAAGAGGCAATTGTACATCAAAATAAGCGTGCCATGATGCGATTTGAAAGATAAATAATGGAAGTGAAAGAAAAGAGATTCGACATATGCCCACATCTATATAGGACTTCAAGTGTCCGATTGAACGTATCTCACATTCAATCAAATGCACTTTGTCCGGCGCGGCAAAACATTGTGGCAAAGGTAGCCCGTAGGCTTTCTATCACTCAAAGTGGAGGACCTTTAATCCAACTTGATTTGCCCATGCGCGATGCAACATGATGCATGATTATGCAAGAAGATGACATACAAAGAAAAACAAATAACGAAATAAAAGGCGCGGCGAAGTATCGTGGTAAAGGTAGACCGTAGGCTTTTTATCCCTCCAAATAGAGGACCTTTAATCCAACTTACTAAGCCCATGCGCATCACATCATAATGCATATAAAAGTAGAGACAACAATATTGGACTTCGTATCCTCGACTGAACACGTCTTACATTCAACCGAATATACATCATCCGGCGCGGCAAAGCATCGTGGTAAAGGCTTTTAACCCCTCAACATGGAGGACCTTTAATCCAACTTACTAAGCCCATGCGCTAATAACATAATGCATATAAAAATAAAGACAACAATATCGGACTTCGTATACCCGATTTAACGAATCTTACATTCAACCGAATATACATCATCTGGCGCGGCAAAGCATCATAGTAAAGGATTTTAACCCCTCGACATGGAGGACCTTTAATCCAACTTACTAAGCCCATGCGCTAATAACATAATGCATATAAAAAATAAAGACAACAATATCGGACTTTGTATACCCGATTGAACGCATCTTACATTCAACCGAATATACATCATCCGGCGCGGCAAAACATCGTGGTAAAGGATTTTAAACCCTCGAAATGGAGGACCTTTAATCAAACTTACTAAGCCCATGAGCTTTATCGCATCATTACACAAACAAATAACATGCAGAAATTAAATAACGGATAATAAACAAACAAGACAAAATAAATCGAAATATGTGCCGTTTGCTCAAGTGGTACGTAGAGTTGTATCCCAAGTACAGACCGCACTACCGTCCATTCGGATTCGGCTACGGAGATTACGTCTGGGTTTCCATCCTATATACCACAAGAGGCAACACATTTTCCATTTTATTCAAGGGCCACAACACACATCATTCCACAATACTCATGCAAATAATAAACAATAAAAATACGAATGAAAATAGATGTAAAAAGTGCCCTCAGGTCTAACCTTTTACGTCGACTTTTGGACTCGCGTTACACGGTGATCGAAAGGGCTAAAGCTCCGCAACTTTTCTCGTTCACTGGTTTGCGTCTTTCCTCGCTGTTTCGCTGTTCGGGTTACTGTTTTTACTCCGTTTTGCTGCTGTTTTTTAGTCACTGTTTCTGCTGTATAAGGCCACTATTTTTGCTGTATAAGGCCACTGTTTTTTGCATTTTTTAAAGGTTAAAAGTGCAGTTTTTTTGTTTACTGTTTTGGGGATTTAAAGTGCAGTTTTTGTTCACTGTTTTACGTGATTTAGGCTACTGTTTTTGGGTATTTGGGCTGCTATTTTTTGTTACTTATGTGGACTGTTTTGGGCTGTATTTTTCAATAATGTAGGGGGAATTTCAGCGGCTGTTTCGGTGATGCAGGGGCTGTATGGGGGTGCAGATTTTTAGTGATACAAGGGCTGTTTAGGGGGCAGATTTTGGTGGTTACAGTGGGGTTTTGTGACTGTTTCGGTGATGCAGTTTTGGTGGCATTAGGGGACTGTTTTGGGGGTTCTAGGGATATGTTTTATTGCGGCAATGGGGACTATTTTGAGGGGTTTGTGTGCTCGATTTTGGGTAACGAAGGAGGCTGTTTTGCTTCTATGGAGGGTGGTGTTTTTGGTTGGTGATTTTCAGTGGTGGATGGTGTTTAGGGGGATGTGTATACGGTTCTTGAGAGTGAAAGAAGAGAAGAGAAATTTCTTGTGCTTGTCTTTGAGTTGGGCGTGAATGGCTAGGCTTTTTCTCTTTGTGTATGCGTGAGTTGAAGAGAGAGTGGGAGTGTTGGTTTTGGGTTTCTTTTATAGACAAAGGCTAGGGTTTCCATGTGCTTGAATAGGAAGGAGACAAATTAGTGTCATTCAAGGAAAACCTATTATTTGATTGGAGACAAGATTTGGTTTAATTAGTGAGTTAATATATTTGATTTATCTTAATTATGCATGCAATTATTTAGATTTTATTTGTTTTATTTTGATTTTCCCATGTGTTAAATATGCATTTTAATTACTTGGATGTGTATTAAGGGCCTTGGGCGTGCATGGGCCATGTTTGGGCGTGGGCTTGGCTTTGGTTGGTGGGTTTGCTGGTAAGCTTAATGGTGTGTGGGCTTGCGGGGGTTTTAGGTCAAGGCAAAGGAGTTGGAGGGGATTTTGGGCCGGGGTTAATTGGTTTGCGGATGTTTTAGGTTTAGGTGAATTTTAAAACGAAGGTCCACCAGCGAGCCCGAAGCTAAACAAGTGAGTCAAATTCGATAAAGTACTGATTTCTATATTTTCCCTTCCGACTTCCGTTTCCCGTGACTTCTGCGACTTAAAAGGTAGTGTCTCTGTGTGAGACTCCTCATCGGGACTTATATGTAAAAATGTAGTGCCTACAATCGCCCCCACTTTGATGGGACTTGTGTAATGTGTAACAGTGACAATCCTATCAAAGTTATGCAATGCATTTTAACTTACCTGGCTCGCCAGCAGCCACCTGACTTGCCTGCTATCTCGAACTGAGTTGATGATGCAGTGGACCACGATCCTGGGATGCATCCCAATAGCTGCAACCGACAACGGGGGCCTCGACCATGTGACGCATCCCAATACTGCTGACAAAAGGTGGGCCTTGACCCTGGGACGCATCCCAAACTAATAATGCAGTGGACCTCGATCCTGGTGTTGGATAATATGACCCATAGCGTCACTATTTGTACAGATCACGGTGTTGTTGTACAAATTAACTATGTGACAAGGAAATTGCACTCTCATCATTTGTGATTAGATCACCATAGATGTATAAATGAAGAGAGGTCCATATGATTAGTTCCTGGATTGAGATGATATGAGACAGTATCAATCCCCGAAGGATTAATCATTAAATATCCCTAGCCGAAGTATTATCGAGACTGGACATCGATAATGCGGAATAGGCTAGTATTGCACTTGTGCGCGTTGTGAGGGCACAACGGCATAGTTCTCATATATATAAGTATTGGATACTTATGCAAGTGCGATAGGAGGTTGTGTTTCACCGATGGTATGGGAAACAGCTTCGCTCTGGATAGACCCCTCGGAATCCCATTGGTATTATGACTATGTGTCTATGGGAGGCCGAAATCGAGGTAGGTGTGTATAGTCTTAACCTGAGACTTGCATCGCTAATACTTGCGATAATCGGTAGACTTTGGTCTTGGTGGTACAGGGCTTTAACCGGTTCTGTGTACACCGCTTCTGGGTTTATCAGAGAGTCGTAGTGTATTGGGTGTGATGTCGAGACGGAAGTGTCACTTCAGTCATATTGGAGTTGATGTCACGCAGGATATGGTACTAGTGCTCTTGAGTGTTGCGCAACCAATCGGGATATTGTGACCAGGTCATGTATATCCGATTATAGAGACTATGTTACCAGACATCCGACATGTGCTTCGGACGGGGCAGACACTTATCCAGCCCCAGCCCTAGCACGTGATTATCCGATACTGGGCCGATATACACAATACTACGGTATACTACTCTTGATACAGATCTATATATTCCTGTAAGAATATTTCTGGAGAATTGGGTAGGCATGGCGCTTTGCTAGAAGCCAACCTTGTCTTGTAAATCGATATAAACGTAGTACGAGGTACTTACGTGTTCGGACAGTCCGACGATCGTATTTACTGCCAATATATCTGGAGATCTCATGGGTCGGTTCCTGAAGATTCACCGATGACGTATTACTCGCACTTTGATTAATCTGGGATTAATTAGAAGAGAGAGATAGAATTAATCTGGGATTAATTCGATGAGAGAGAAAATTAATCTGGGATTAATTACGGAGATATTTTATCTCGGATAAAATATCGTTAAAGAGAGAGAACGATTAATTTGGAATTAATCGATAAAATTAATATATTTGATATATTAATCGAAATTGGATTTCGACGCGGAATTAAAATTAGATTTTAATTCGGGCGAACGAGTTAATTTAGAATTAATTCGTTAGCGACGTGAATAGTGAATTCGCTAGGCGTAATCATTTAATTACGACGCGACGGAAAATTCGTTAATTTGGAATTAGCGAACCCGAGCCCGAGAGTGATTGCGAGCGCATTCGCATTTCGAATTCGAGCGCGGCACGCGAGTCACATCAAGCGTCAAATCGCTAGTCGCGTCAATCGTCAAATCAATTGTCACTTTGAGTGATGTGACTTGACAATATGTCACTTTATTAAAGTGAATAGATGTGATGTGACTTAAAGTTAAAAGTTGAAATGATGAAAAGCTTTATTGTTTTAACTTTTGACTTTTGAATTAAAAAGGTAAGATATATATGTTTTATTTTAATTTACTTGGTAAATGAAATAAAAAATAAATATATTAAAACCTTTTCTTCTCTCTCTCACATGCAGCAGTACACGATTTTTCTCTCTTCTCCCTCTCTTTTTCTTCCTCTCTTCTTCACGGCATCACTGCCGATTCTTCTTCATTTTGTTCTGGTTTGACCGAGCATTTGAGAAGCAAAATGGAAGATGATAAGTGCTAGCACACACCTTGAGTGATACAAAGGTGATAGGGAAGTGAGTTTGTGAGCTTGGAAGCTTGAAGCTTGGAGCTTCAAAGGATCTCATCAATGGCCGAACTTGGAGGAAGCCGAACCAGCCCCACCGTGCGTCCACAGCAGTTCACAGAAGCCATTGCCGAGCTTGGAGGGAGACAAAATCGCACCTTGTTCTTCATTCATCAAAACCGAAATTCAATGTGAGTTTATTCCGCACCTCCTTTGATGTGTTCATATGTGGTTTTTTATGTATGATTTGTGATCCTTGGGACTTTGATTGAACACTTTCACCTGGGACGCATCCCAATAGCTGCAACCGACAACGGGGGTCTCGACCCTGGGACGCATCCCAATAACGCTGACAAAAGGTGGGCCTCGACCCTGGGACGCATCCTGAAACTGATGATGCAGTGGACCTCGATAATGGGACGCATCCCAATAGCTGCAACCGACAACAGAGTCCTCGACCCTGGGACACATCCTAATACTGCTGACAAAAGGTGGGCCTCGACCCTGGTACGCATCCCGAAACTGATGATGCACTGGACCTCGATTCTGGGACGCATCCCAATAACTGCAACTGGTAAGTGTGTTGACGTGGGCCTCAACCCCGGGACGCATCCCCAAAACTGCTGCTAGTATTGATGTGGGTCTCGCCCCCTAGGACGCATCCCCAAAACTGATGTTGGTATGTTGATGCTTCTGATCGGCTTGTCTTTGCCGCCTTCTCTTTTCTTCTTCAAAACATGTGAATACAAAACAAACACAAAACGAATGCCAAAATTTGTTACGTGTATGCATGAGTTTCCTTATCCCGTCGGGTTAGGTCTTCTGCTAAGTCTTCTCTTTCTCAGGCAAAATATTGCTTCAATCTGTCCATGTTGATCGGCTCAGTGAACTCGTTACCTTCCAAGTCTGACAGTCTCACTGCCTCATTTCCCATTACTTTCTGCACTATGTAAGGTCCTTCCCAGTTAGGTCTGAACTTTCCTCTCGTATCTGTCATCGACGACCTCGACTGCTTAAGTATCAAATCACCATTTTTAATCTTAGTAGGGTGCACCTTCTTGTTGAATGCCCGAGCCAACCTCTTCTGATATATCTGCATGTGATGCAAGGACTTCATTCTCTTTTCATCTAGTAGTGCTAACTGTTCAAACCTCTGTGCGGCCCATTCTTGTTCAGGTAACTCTGTTTCTGCTAATACCCTCATTGACTGTATCTCAACTTCCACTGGCAGTACTGCTTCCATTCCATAAACCAAAGAGTAAGGTGTGGCTCATGTTGCTGTTCTCACAGACGTTTTGTACCCCCACAAGGCGTACGGAAATTTATCGGCCCAGTCTCTGTAGTTATCTGTCATCTTGGCTAACATTTTCTTTATTGTCTTGTTGGCTGCATCGACTGCCTCATTTGCCTGCGGTCTATAAGGCGATGACTTGTGTTGGCCTATCCCGTACTTCTACAGCATTGCCTTTATTTCCCATTGGAACTGAACTTTATTGTCTGTGACCACATGATGCGGCATACCATACCGACATATGAGATTCCGGGTTATGAACTTTGCCATCTGCTTTGCTGTAACGTTACGGAATGATTAATCTTCCACCCACTTTGAGAAGTAGTCTATTGCCACTACTAGGAAGTGATGTTCATTCGATGCATTTGGTCGAATCTCTCCAATCATATCAATTCCCCTTGCTGAGAAAGGCCAAGGCTCTGACAACCCGTGTAACTCTGTGTAAGGCAGATATTCATATTACCATGTGCTTGACAATCGTGACAATGTTTTACCAGCTTCGCACAGTCTGTCTCCATGGTTAACCAATAGAAACCTTGTCTTGCAATCCTGCGAGACAAACTCAACCCATTCATGTGTGGTCCACATACCCCGACATGTATTTCTTCCATTATCTTCTGAGCCTCTTCTCTTCTCAAGCACTTTAGCTGAATTCCATTTGCTTGCCTATTGTACAGTTCCCCTTTCAAAATCACATACTGAGAAGCCAACTTCTGAATGGCTATTCTGTCTTTGCTGCTTGCTTCCTCTGGGAGCTCTATGTGTTCCAGATACCTCTGAATGTCATGATACCAAGGTTTACCATCGTCGATCTCTACTTCCAAAACTGTTTCTGTCTCATAGATCGGTTTCCTTGCTGTTGTCAGATTAATGATCTCATCACTAACTTCTCTGGATTTTCCCAAGTCGCTGCAAGTGTAGCCAATGCATCTGCCATCTGATTCTCTTCTCGCGGCAAGTGCTGAAACTTACAATCAGGGATAGCCTGTGCCAACTTTCTGAGCTGAAAAAGGTAAGGTTTCAACCGTTCTTCCTTCAGTTCCCATTCTCCTTGAATCTGTCGAATTACTAACATTGAATCCCCGTAGACCTCTACGCTCTCAGCCTTCAAGGCTATCAGTGCCGTTAACCTAAAAGCACATGCTTCGTACTCGGCCATGTTGTTGGTTACTCCGAATGTCAACCTCTTGGCCATAGGCAATGTTTCTCCTTCCGGGGTCACTATCACAATCCCAATTTCGGCTCCCTGGTAATTCACTACTCCGTCAAAGTACATTTTCCATTTCCTGAACTGTTATTTACTGGATCTCTTCATCTGGAAATTCAAACTTATGCTGATCCCTTTCAATAGGTTGCAATGCCAGAAACTCTGCTACGGCTCGCCTATTAATCACTTTGGAAGTGAGGTACTCAATGTCAAACTCTGTCAGCAACACTAACCATCTGCCCAATTTTCCCACTAGCGAAGGCACTGAATGCAGATATTTCAAAGGATTGTCCTTTGCCACTAGCTGGATCTTGTAAGATTGGAAGTAATACCGTAATTTTCTGGATGCCCATACTACTGCCAAATAGATATTCTCTACTTCTTGATAGCGGGCTTCATACGGAAGCATTTTCTTACTGAGATAGTAGACTGCATCCTCTACCCCGGTCTCATCTGCCTGTACCATCATTGCACCCAGTGCTTCTGATTCTATAGAAAAATACCAAAGGCTTGCCCGGTCTTGGAGGTTTCAATACATGAGGTTTTACCAAGTATTCTCTGATCTTGTCGAAGGCTGACTAACACTACTCATTCCATTTCACTGGCTAGTCTTTTCTCAACAGTTTGAAAATAGGCTCACACACTAATGTCAACTTGGAGATGAACCGACTGATGTACTGAATTTTTCCCAGGAATGCTCTAACCTCTTTCTCTGTCTTCGGTGCCGCCATCTCAGTAATTGCCTTGATTTTCTCAGAATCTACTTCTATTCCTCCCATTCCCACTGTATGTCCCATCAATTTTCCTGATGTTACCCCAAACACACATTTCTTGGGATTCAGCCGCAAGTTGTACTGGTTAACTCTCTAAAGGAATTTTTCCAGTGCTTCTATATGTCCGATTCTGGTTTCTGATTTCACCATCATGTCATCCACATATACTTCAATCTCTTTGTGCATCAAGTCATGAAATAATGTAGTGGGCATCCGTTGATAAGTAACTCCTGCATTTTTGAGTCCAAACGGCATTACCTTGTGACAATAAGTACCCCACTCTGTGACGAAGGCAGTTTTGTGCTTGTCTTCCTCAGCCATAAGAACCTGATTACACCCTGAAAACCCATCTGCAAATGAATACATGGCGGATAAAGCTGCACTATCAACTAGTACATCAATATGAGGTAGAGGAAAATCATCTTTCGGACAAGCCTTGTTGAGATCTCTGTAATCCACACACATTCTGACTTTCCCGTCTTTCTTCGGCACTGGCATAATATTTGCTAACCATTCGGGATACTTTACCACTTTCATGAACCCCACATCTATCTGTTTCTTGACTTCTTCTCTATCTTTCTCAGCCCATTCTGGTCTCATCCGTCGGAGTTTCTGTTTTACTGTCCTCGTGTTCGGATAAGTTGGTATTCTATGCTGGGAAATACTTCTGTCTACCCCAGGCATGTCCTCATAGGACCAAGCAAACAATTTGACATATTTTACCAATATTTCTTCTAATTTCTCCCTCTCCTCGGAGGTAACCTCACTTGCAATCAGAATTTCCTTGGGGTTCTCAGACGTGCCCAAGTTAAATGAATTTGTTCTGGTTGAGCTGATATCAAATATACTCAAGTCATGCAAATTGAAAAGAAGATACTCAGGCAAGTAAGAAAAATGATTGTCTTTATTACTAGCAAATGTAGAAGTACACTCAAATAATCCGGAAGATAAATGTCTTCATCATCCACAGACACTTCTTCCTCCGCAACCATATTTTTCTCAGTTTCTTCATCCTCTTCGAGAGTCAGGCTCTCCAATTTCATCAACTCTTCTTCCCACTTATCTTATTCTTTCACAATTTCTTCTGTCAGCGGCTTTTCACCCAACATATCCTGAAAGATCTCAAATCCAGGCACCACAATTCCATTAACCTCTATTGGTTCGGGCTCACCTTGATACCCCGAAGCCTTCACAAAGCATTCCATCAATTTCAACACTTTCTTTTTAGCCCTCGGCTTTTCTTCATCAGACTTATACCCCAAACCCCTTCGAGTGGTCTGACCTTTAAAGTTAGGCAATGCTGAACCTTTGCCCGGCTCAAACTTCATCTTTTCCATGATCCTAGCCACCATAGGATCCACCCACTCCTCAAAAGTCCCCGACACTTGGAATCTCGTGAAAGGCTGTATCTCCAAAGCAGCTACAACATTGTCCACCTCAGCTCGAATGGTGACAGTCTCTCCCTCATATGGGAACTTAATCATCTGGTGCAGAGTAGAGGGCACGCCTCCAAGCTTATGAAACCAAGGCCTTCCCAACAACAAGGCAAAAGTAGCTGGGATATCCGGCACTGTGAACTCAACTTCGTCCTCAATAGGACCAACCTTGACCGCTGCCACAAATGTACCCTTAACTCCTCGCTTACTATCATCATAAGCCTTGATAGTCATACTAGAGGGATCCAGATCTGTTGCCTTCATACCCATCTTGGCCAAAATCTTCAACGGGCAAACATTAATGGATGAGTCGTCATCCACCATCACAGAATATGTCATTTTACCCCTCACTTCAGCTCTGATAAACAAGGGTCTATTATGATTTCTCCCCTCAGCCATGAGTTCTTCCTCAGAAAAGGATATTGGCAGAGTTTTCTTTTGGACTGACCCAAAAAACATTGCGGGGTTGGCCTCTTCTGGCACTACTATCTTGCTTAAGGCCTCAACCATGGCCCGTCTGTGTTCCTGTGATGAACACAACAATTCACAGATGCTAACCTGTGCCTGGGTCTTTTTCAACTGTCTTAGCACTGTATCTCACTCAGTAATCTCTCAATTCTCAATCACTTCTCTACCATCTGTTATACTTCCTTACCCTTTTCTGCCATATCATTATAGAAACGATCGCTGCGTGTCATTCCCATCACTTCTTCTTCATCACTATTGGAGAAGTCTTCCCAGAAATTATGCCCATGTTCTGTCTCATCTTCACTGTTACTATCCCAGATACCCTGCCAAAAGGCTTGATGGTCAAAGGACTTGAGGACAAGGCTTTCGGGTAGGCCAGAGTTTATCATATAGGTCGGTGGGGGGACATAGTGGTAATTTGGTAGGGGATTTTGGTGTGTGTTGGGGCGTTCTGTTTCAAGGTCGGGTATCTTTTTGGAGTCTATAAGGTCCTGGATTTCATGGCGAAGGCGGGCACAATTGTCAGTGTCATGGCCATTCTGTTGATGGAAATGACAATATTGGCTTAGATTGAGATGTGGTGGTGGAGGGTTGGGAAGTGGTTTGGTCTCCAGGGGTTTCAGAAGTCCTTGTCTTTTTAATTTCTCCAGCACCTTAGACAAGGGCCTCCCAAAGTTGGAGAATCTCCGATTCCGGATGGCAAGAATCTCTGCAGAAACAGGTTTGGTACCTGATGTTCCCCCAATAGGTCTCATACTTAGGCCATAAAACTTCATGTTCTCTGCCTCTTCTTCTTCAATATCCATGACAGTTTCTCTCGACTGTCGAAAATTAGTAATCATGGAGGTCATCCTCCTCAGCTTGCCATAAATCGAGGGCTTGGTGCCCTTGATGATCATTTTAATCTGGTCCTTCTCAGAGGGCCGAGTCTGCTTTTTCAGAAGCTGGCTTCTCCAGCGGTCTACATACTCCTTGAAGCTTTCCTCCGGCTTTTGCTTAGTGTTCTCCAAATCACAGAGTGACAAATCGATTTCCAAATCTGTAACATATTGCTTCAGAAAAGCATCAGCCAGATCCCTCCAATCTTCCCTAATCTTCTTGTCAAGGTTGTGATACCAAACTACCGGCGCTCACTCAAGTGACATCCGAAACATTTTCTGCACTTGACGTTTGGATAAACCCACTAAACTCATAACTGAAACATACTGACGGAGATGGACCCTCAGATCCCCATTCCTGTTGAACTTAGCCATATCCGATATCTTGAACTGAGCTGGCAAATGTTCTTCGAAGGTCATTGCCTCATAATCTAACAACTCTTCATGTTTACCCCTCATTTTGCGGGTAACTGTTTTTACCTGATCTCGAAGCTCCTGAAATTCTGTCTGAGACCCAATCACTCTGCCTGTTGCATACTCTGCCATGTCGTCATCAAAAGCGAGGATATCATCCCCCAACCCATTCGGAGGCACCTCACGCCTCACATTCTCAGAACTTCCCCCAGCACAGGGTACAGCTATACCAGCCACAGCAGTAGTCAAGGCTTACAACTGTTCAGTAATTTTGGCGAGACCGTTTTCCAACTGATCTATCCGGGATACCTCGTTATCGGATGTATTCATATCTGTTACCGGTCTTTTAGTGAGTCTTCCATCTTCCCTAACCCAACGGGAATCTATGATGTGTTTTATAGACATAGAGGGTGTTAACATGATATATGTATGCATTAGATGAATGAGATGCATGTGATACAAGGAATATATCAACTCATTAAAATTTTCACACAAATCGGTCCATCATCATTTTAGAAGCTTTTGGGCTAACTGTCATAGGAGTGAACTCGTCCCAGTGTAAATGGCCCAACAAGTTCACATCTCATGGAAATAAGTTCGAATGGATCCAAAAGACAATGTTCCCAAACACAAGCATATAATGGCCCATTGGCGTTTTAGAAGCTTTTGGCCCAATCATAATAAGATATGTTCTTGTCCCAGTTTAAGTGGCCCAACAATCCCATACCTCATGACAAAAGGTCCGAATGGATCCAAACGACCATGTTCCCAAACACAAGCACAAGAAAATAATTATTATTAGTTCTATGACTAAGTTTCACATGCGGGTTTACGGGGGTGTGGACAAACAAACTGAACTACATAAACTCAGAGTCGGTTACCCGTAAGATGAGGGGCAAGCACGAAGACCTGTTGGATTATGAGGCAATGACGTTTGAGGAATAGTTGCTAGCTTAGTTTAAAATGACGGATATAGCCAAGTTTAATGTGAACGGGGACCCAAGGGTCCATCTCCGACAATATGTTTCAGTTATGAGTTCAGTGGGTCTATCCAAGCAGCAGGTTAAGAAAATGTTTGAGATGTCGTTCGAGAGGGCACCCGTGGTATGATATCACAGCGGGGAGAGGAATATCAATGAGGATTGGAGGGAATTGGCGGAGGCCTTCTTGAAACAGTATGTTACAGATCTGGAGATCGACTTGTCACTCCGGGACTTAGAAAATACCAAGCAGAAGCCAGAAGAAAGTTTCAAGGAATATATGGATCGTTGGAGGAGTCAGCTTCTGAAAATGCAGACTCGGTCATCAGAGAAAGATCAGATTAAGATGATTATTAAAGGCACCAAGCCCTCCATTTATGACGAGCTGAGGAGAATGACCTCCATGATTATTGATTTTCGACAGCTAAGGGAAACTGTCATGGATATTGAAGAAGAAGAAGCGGAGAATAGAAAGTATTATAGCATGAACAGAAGGACTGTCGGAGGACAATCAGGTGCCAAGCCTATTTCTGCCGAGGTTGCTGCCATTAAAAACAGACGTTTTTCCAACCTGGGTAAACCCTCATCCAAAGTGCTTGAGAAGTTGACAAGGCAGGGACTCCTAAAACCCTTGGAGCATAAACCACTCCCAAATCCTCCCCCATCACACCTCAACATGAGCCGTTACTATCACTTCCAACAACAAAACGGTCATGAGACCGACCGATGTGCCCACCTCAGACACGAAATCCAGGACCTAATAGACTCCCACAAAATACCTGACCCTGAGAAAGAACAGCCCAACACATACCGCAACCCCCTACCTAACTACCACTTTGTCCCACCACCTACCTACATGATCAACGCTGGCCTACCCGAAGACCTTGTCCTCCAAACCTTTGATCACCAAACCTTTTGCCTAAGGATTTGGGATAGCAACAGTGAAGATAAAATGGAGCAAATGAAGAATTTTTGGGAGGAGTTTTCGAGCTGTGATGAAGAGGAGGTGAAAGGGATGACCCGTAGAGGGCATTTTTATAGTGATACTACAGAAAAGGGCAAAGAAGTGTTAACGGAAGGCAGAAACGTGTCTGAAAATATGGAGAATGATGAGGGGGATGCATTGCTGCGTCAGTTGAGGAAGACCCGAACACAAGTGAGCATCTAGGAGTTGTTGTGTGCATCTCAGGAGCACAGGCGGGACATGGTTGAGGCCTTGAGCAAGATAGTAGTGCCAGAGGATGCCAACCCCGCGATATTTGTCGGATCAGTGCGAAAGGAAGCTTTGCAGTTAATAACCTTTTTTGAGGAGGAATTCCCGGCTGAGGGCAGGAACCATAATAAACATTTAT
This sequence comes from Zanthoxylum bungeanum, assembly GCA_019454045.1. Classification (NCBI taxonomy): domain Eukaryota; kingdom Viridiplantae; phylum Streptophyta; class Magnoliopsida; order Sapindales; family Rutaceae; genus Zanthoxylum; species Zanthoxylum bungeanum. Next base: position 26,693 of record SKCR01004398.1, read on the forward strand.
TCATCAAATTTGAAGTGAAGGGCAAGAAGACATCTTGTGTGATGATAGATGATGGCTCATCTATCAACGTTTGCCCATTGAAGATTTTGGCAAGGTTGGGTATAAAGACGACGGATCTGAGTCCATCGAATATGACTATCAAAGCTTATGATGATAGTAAGCGGGGAGTTGAGGGTACCTTTACCGCAGTAGTCAAGGTTTGCCCGATTGAGGATGAGGTTGAGTTCACAGTGCTGGATATCCCGACCACTTTTGCTTTGTTATTAGGAAGGCCGTGGTTCCACAAGCTTGGGGGCGTGCCCTCCACTCTGCATCAGGTTATTAAGTTTCCGTACGAGGGAGAGATTGTCACCATCCGAGCTGAGGTGGACAATGATGTGGCCGCTTTGGAAATACAACCTTTCACAAGGTTCCAATTGTCGGCAACCTTGGAGGAGTGGGTGGATCCCTAGGTGGCTAGGATTAGAAAAGATGAAGTTCGAGCCGGGTAAAGGTTCAGCATTGCCAAACTTTAAAGGGCAGACTACTCGGAGAGGACTGGGGTACAAGTCTGATGAGGACATGCCTGGAGTAGACAGAAGCATCGCCCATCATACAATACCAACTTATCCAAATATGAAGCCGGTGAAACAAAAACTTCGACGGATGAGACCTGAGTGGGCCGAGAAGGTCAGAGAAGAAGTCAAGAAACAGATAGATGTGGGGTTCCTGGAAGTAGTGAATTATCCTGAGTGGTTGGCAAATATTGTGACAGTACCGAAGAAAGACGGGAATGTCAGAATGTGTGTGGACTACATAGATCTTAACAAGGCTTGCCCGAAAGATGATTTTCCTCTACCTCATATAGACGTGCTAGTAGATAGTGTGACTTTATCTGCCATGTATTCATTTGCATACGGGTTTTCAGGAAACAATCAGGTTCTCAAGGCTGAATAAGACAAGGATAAGACGGCCTTTGTCACCGAGTGGGGCACTTATTGTTACAAGGTAATGCCGTTTGGACTCAAGAATGCTTGAGCTACTTATCAGCAGATGGCCACTACATTATTCCACGATTTGATGCACAAAGAGATTGAAGTATATGTGGATGACATGATGGTGAAATCAGAGACAAGAACCATGGATATAGAAGCACTGGAGAAGTTCATTCAGAGAGTTGACAAATACAACTTGCGGCTTAATCCCAAGAAATGTGTGTTTGGGGTAACATCAGGAAAATTGATGGGACAAACAGTAGGAATGAGAGGGATAGAAGTAGACTCTGAGAAAATCAAAGCAATCACCAAAATGCCCGCACCAAAGACTGAGAAAGAAGTTAGAGCATTCCTCGGGAAAATTCAATACATCAGTCGGTTCATCGCCATGTTTACGTCAGTATGTGAGCCTATCTTTAAACTGCTGAGAAAAGACCAACCAATGAAATGGAATGAGCAATGTCAAGCTGCCTTCAACAAGATCAGAGAATATTTGGTGAAGCCTCATGTTTTGAAACCTCCAAGACAGGGTAGACCCTTGGTACTTTATTTGGCTATTGAACCCGAAGCGCTGGGGGCGATGATGGTACAAGCAGATGAGACGTGAGTAGAGCATGCAGTCTACTACCTCAGTAAGAAGTTGCTTCCATATGAAGCCCGTTATCAGAAAATGGAGAAGATCTGTTTGGCCGTAGTATGGGCATCCAGGAAATTGCGCCATTACTTCCAATCCTACAAGATCCAAGTGGTAGCATAGGAGAATCCTTTAAAGTATCTACATTCAGTACCTTCGCTAGTGGGGAAGCTGGGCAGATGGTTAGTGTTGCTGACAGAGTTTGACATCGAGTACCTCACTTCCAAAGTAATCAAAGGGCGAGCCGTAGCAGAGTTCCTGGCATTGCAACCTATTGAAGGGGATCAGTACAAGTTTGAATTCCCAGATGAAGTGATCCAAGCAATAACAGTTCAAGGATGGGAGATGTATTTCGATGGGGCAGTGAATTACAAAGGAGCCGGAATTGGGATCGTAATAGTGACCAATGAAGGATAAACCTTGCCCATGGCCAAGAGGTTGACGTTCAGAGTAACTCATAACATTGCCGAGTATGAAGCATGTGCTTTTGGATTGACTGCACTGATAGCCTTGAAGGCTGAGAGCGTGGAGGTCTACGGAGATTCGATGTTGGTAGTCCGATAGATGCAGGGAGAATAGGAATTAAAGGAAGAACGATTGAAACCTTACCTTTTTCACCACAGAAAGTTGGCACAGGCTATCCCCAATTGTAAGTTTCAGCACTTACCGCGAGAAGAGAATCAGATGGCAAACGCTTTAGCTATACTTGCAGCGACTTGGGAAAATCCAGAGAAGTTAATGATGAGACCATTGGTACTGACAACAGCAAGCAAACCCGTTTATGAGATAGAAAGAGTTTTAGAAGTGGAGATCGATGATGAAAAACCTTCGTACCATGATATTCAGCAATACCTAGAACACATAGAACTCCCAGAAGGAGCAAGCAGAAAAGACATAATAGCCATTCAGAAGTTGGCTTCTCAGTATGTGATTTTGAAGGGAGAGCTATACAAGAGGCAGGCAAATGGCATTCAGCTGAAGTGTTTAAGAAAAGAAGAAGCTCAGAAGGCAATGAAAGAAATACATGCCGGGGTATGTGGACCGCACATGAATGGGTTGAATTTGTCTCGCAAGATTGTAAGACAAGGTTTCTAGTGGTTGACCATGGAGGCGGACTGTGCAAAGCTGGTAAAAAATTGTCATGACTGTCAAGCACATGGTAATATGAACCATATACCTCACACAGAGTTACACGGGCTATCAGAGCCATGGCCTTTTTCAGCATGGGGAATTGACATGATCGGAGAGATTCGACAGAATGCAAGAATGGACATCGCTTCATAGTAGTGGCAGTAGACTACTTTTTGAAGTGGGTGGAAGCCGAATCATTTCGTAACGTCACAGTAAAGAGATGGCGAAGTTCATAGCTCGGAACATCATTTGTCGATATGGAATGCCACATCATGTAGTGACAGATAACGAAGTTCAGTTTGAAGGGGAAATGAAGGCAATGCTACAGAGATATAGGATAGGACATCACAAGTCGTCACCTTACAGACCGCAGGAAAATGGTGCAGTCGAGGCAGCTAATAAGACAATAATGAAGATATTAGCCAACATGACAGAAAACTGCAAAGATTGGGCAAATACGTTACCATACGCCCTGTGGGGGTACAAAACATCAGTGAGAACAGCAACATGAGCCATGCCTTACTCTTTAGTCTATGGAATGGAAGTTGTACTACCCGTGGAAGTTGAGATACAGTCTATGAGGGTTCTAGCAGAAGCAGAGTTACCTGAACATGAATGGGCCTCACAGAGATTTAAGCAGTTAACACTGCTGGATGAGAAGAGAATGAAGTCCTTAGATCACATGCAGATATATCAGAAGAGACTAGCCTGAGCATTCAATAAGAATGTGCGTCCTACTAAGATCAGAAAGGGTGATTTGGTACTTAAGCAGTCAAGACCGTCAACGACAGACCCAAGAGGAAAGTTCAGACCCAACTGGGAAGGACCCTACATAGTGTAGAAAGTAATGGGAAATGGGGGAATGAGACTATCTGACTTGGAAGGGAACGAGTTCACTGAGCCGATCAACGTAGACAGATTGAAGCAGTATTTTGCCTTAGGAATAGTAGACCAAGCAGTCACCAGAGGAATCGGCGGAAGACCTAACCCAACGAGATAGGAAACCCATTCATGCTTGCATACATACACGTAACGTATTTTGCATTCCTTTTTTGTGTTTGTTTTGTATTCATAGGTTTCAAAGAAGAAAAAGAGAAAGCGGCAAAGACAAGCCAACCAGAAGCAGCAACAGTATAGTGTCAGCAGTTTTCAGGAATGAATCACAGGGTTGGGTCCCGCATCAGTATTAGTTTGGGGGCGAGGCCTACGTCAGTATCAGTTTGAGGGCGAGGCCTACGTCAGTATCAGTTTGGGGTGAGGCCCACATCAGTATCCGTTTTGGGGATGAGTCCCAGGGGCGAGGCCCACATCAGTATCAGTATCAGTTTTGGGGATGAGTTTTGGGGGCGAGGCCCACATCTGTATCAGTATTAGTTTTGGGGATGAGTCCCGGTGGCGAGTCCCACATCAGCATCAGTATCAGTATCAGTTTTGGGGATGAGTCCCAGGGGCGAGGCCCACATCAGCATCAATATTAGTTTTTCTGGGTATGGCACTCCGGGTATGGAGATATTACAGCGACGCCTCGGGTTTGGGGTGAGGCCCACATCAGTATCAGTTTTGGGGATTAGTCTCGGGGGCGAGGCCCACATCAGTATCAGTATCAGTTTTGGGGATGAGTTTCGGGGGCGAGGCCCACATCAGTATCAGTATCAGTTTTGGGGATGAGTCCCGGTGGCGAGTCCCACATCAGCATCAGTATCAGTATCAGTTTTGGGGATGAGTCCCAGGGGCGAGGCCCACATAAGCATCAATATTAGTTTTTCTGGGTATGGCACTCCGGGTATGGAGATATTACAGCGACGCCTCGGGTTTGGGGTTTAGAATGCCAGGTACGACACTCAAGGTATGGAGAAGCTATTACGGCACTCCAGGTATGGAGATATTACAACGACTCCTTGGGTATGTTGTTTAGCATGCCAGGTACGGCACTCCGGGTATGGAGATATTACAGTGACGCCTCGGGTATGGGGTTTACCATGCCAGGTACGGCACTCCGGGTATGGAGATATTACAGCGATGCCTCGGGTATGGGGTTTAGCATGCCATGTACGGCACTCCGGGTATGGGAAATTGTTGGACAATTATGACCCATAGCATCACTATTTGTACAGATTATGGTGTTGTTGTACAAATTAACTATGTGACAAATGAGATTGCTCTCTTATCATTTGTGATTAGATCACCAGGATGTATAAGTGATAGGAGGTCCATATGATTAGTTCCTGGATTGAGAATGATATGAGACAGTATCAGTCCATGAAGGATAAATCATTAAATATCCCTAGTCAGAGTATTATTGAGATTAGACATCGATAATGCGTGAAAGACTAGTATTACACTTGTGCACATTTGTGAGGGCACAACGACATAGTTCTCATATATTTGGGTATAAGATACTCATGCAAGTTTAATAGGAGGTTGTGTTTTACCGATGGTACGGGAAACAGCTTCGCTCTGGATAGACCCCCTCGGAATTCCATTGGTAGTATGACTATGTGTCTATGGAAGTCCGAAATCAGGGTAGGTGTATTTGGTCTTAACCTGAGACTTGTATCGCTAATACTTGTGACAATCAATATACTTTGGTTTTGGTCGTCCAGGGATTTAACAGGTTCTATGTACGCCTCTGCTGGGTATATTGAGAATCGTAGTGTCTTGGGTGTGATGTCAAGACGAAAGTATCACTTCAGTCATATGGAGATGATGGTCACGTAGGATACGGTACTAGTACTCTTATGTACTGCAGTCATCGGGATAAAATGACAAGGTCATGTTTATCCGATTATAGAGACTAGTTACTAGAGATCCGACATATGCTTCGTACGTGGGAGACACAATTCCAGCTCCAGGCCTAGCACGTGACATCTGATACTGGATCGACATACGTAATACTACGTATACTATGCCTGATATAGATCCTTATATTCCTGTAAGGATATTTCTGGAGAATTGGGTAGGCATGGCGTTTTGCTAGAAGCCAACCTTGTCTTGTAAATTGGTATAAACCTAGTACTAGGTACTTACATGTTCGGATAGTCTGACGACCGAATTTACTACCAACCTATCCGGGGATTTCATGGGTCGCTTCCCGAAGATTCACCGATGACGTATGACTCACACTTTTATTAATCTGGGATTAATCAGATGAGAGAGAAAATTAATCTGGGATTAATTGAGGAGATATTTTATCCAGGATAAAATATCAATTAAAGAGAGATAACGATTAATTTGGAATTAATCGATAAAATAATATATTAGATATATTATACGAAATTGGATTTCGACGCGGAATTAAAATTAGATTTTAATTCGGGCGAACGAATTAATTTAGAATTAATTCGTTAGCGACGTGAATAGTGATTCCACTAGGCATAATCATTTAATTGCGTCATAACGGAAAATTCGTTAATTTGGAATTAGCGAACCCGAGCCCGGGATTGTTTGCGAGCTCATTCGCATTTCGAATTCGAGTGCGGCACGCAAGTCAAATCAAGCGTCAAATCACTAGTCACATCAAGCGTCAAATCATGTCACTCTGATTGATGTGACAATTTGATTGATTGAGTGATGTGACTTGATGGGAGTTGATGTTGGTAGTTGTAAGCTTTAATTAGTTTGACTTTTTTAAAAGCCAAAAATTGTGTATATGATTTTGTGAAAATCAATTACCATTTTTGACAACACATTTATCATATCTCTCTCTCCATTCTCTACTTCTCTCTCTCGGCAAAACTGCCATTTTCTCTCTTATGGTTTTGCTCACTGCCGTGAGCTAGGGGAAACAAAAATGTGATGATTTTATGGCAAAATCATCAAGAGCTAGCACTCCGAGAGACATGCGAAGGTGATAGGGAAGTCCACCCATTAGCTTGGAATCAACACAAGCTTGGAGCATGCTTAGAAGATGATCCAAAGCCGAATCCATGGAGAGGCAAAACTGCCACTGCCGAGCACTCACAATGGCAGAAAATAAATTTTTGTTGTCCACCGCGACGCTAAACCGATCGATGTGAGTATTCTGCAATTTCGTGATGTATTCACATGTTTATTTTATGCTTGTTAATCGATCCTCGGGGCCGTAGAAACTCCAACAATGGTATCAGAGCGATTGAAAAGCATGAAATTTGATTAGGGCTTAAAATTTGGGTAAAATGAATTTGAGCATGATTTAATGAAATTGGATGAATAAGTATGCTTAAATGTGTTTTAATTGATGATTGATTGGATCAATTTGATGAAATTTTATTTGGAACAATTTTCCCCAATTTTGATGGCTTGACCGAATGGATAGTTGCCCCAATTCTTGGTAATTTTTGTTTCGTTGATCATTGGATGACTTGAAACGATTGGGAAATGTTGATTTAATGTCAATCATGGATTTAATTGGATTGAAATCGAATCGGACACAAATTGCCCAAATTGCCGAGAGTAGTATAGCATGAAAATGGGTTTGATTTTTTGTTAAATTGTGTTGGACATGATTTAATGTTGAAAAGCGTGATTAATTGTACAAATTGTGTTTTGGAAATATTGATTTGGGTAATTAATGTGTAATACACTTTAGGTAATTCAATTGAGATATTTGGAATTTTTGTAATTAAATTAGTTGGGCTTAAAATTGGATTTGGGCTTTCAAAGTTGTTATTGGGCTAATTGGGCTTGGTTGTACCAAGTTAGATTTAGGCTAAATTGGTTGGATCCAATTGGGCCCAAAACCACTTCCATAAAGCCCAAATGCGACTAATGGACCTTAATAATTTAATTGGGCCTAATGGGCCAAAATTGAATTCTAGGCTTATGGGGTTATTCCCGGATTGGGCTTTGGTTATTGGGTTTGACCCGAGTTGACCAAAAGTCCATGCCTTAAGAAATTAATTAAAGCCCATTAGAGTTTAATTAAATTAATATTGGATATTAATCGGGCTTTGAGACCCGTAACAATTAAATTTAGAATTTTAGTCGTAAAGGTTTATTAATAAATTGTAATATTTAATTTGGAATTAAATAGTGAATTAGTATTAAATACAAGTTGAATTGGATTTAATTTTGTAGTTTAATATAATTAAAGAATTTGTACTTTGAGTATTATTCGCTAAACGAGTTTGACTCGCGTAAAATCAAATCGTTGTTTGAACATTGGATGGTCATTAATTATCAAATTAATTAATTTGATTAGATTGATTTATAACATGCTTGTGTGAATACATGGTTGTGATGCATGAATAATGTATATCGGATGGATATTAGATGGGTGGGCCAGTTTTAGAAATTGTTGTAATAAATTTGGAATTTATTAATTGGACCTGCGTGTCCTGCATATTACCTCCTTATTCTTTGTATTCTCTTCTCACCTATTCCCCTCAATGTAAATGAGGTTTCTTTAGAAGTGTAGTGTAACAGGTAGAAGTAAATACTTGTGCTAGCGGGAGAGAGGAAATGAAGAGATTTGATCTAGGATCAATGTGTTAAGTATCCATCCGCATATCATTATTATTTATTTAAACGCGCTTTATTATGTATTTAGAATGCATGTTTAAGGGTGTATGATGATGACACCTTAACAAAGATAATAAATTGGTTGCCAATTTGCACGCGAAAAACCCTCAAATAATATAAGCATTTTGTCCTTCCATTGAGTGATTCTTACTCAAGATCCAAGACTGCCATTGGCTTGTTGGCCAAAGTCAAGGCATTTTTCCGTCGAGGATGTGTTTGAATCACGAGAGCTTTGTTCAATATCGGTGTCTTGTCCAAGTTGTGGTTTGTTGGCCAAAGTCAATACCACTTCTTGTCCATCGACATTGATTACGAAGCTTTCCATGGTCAATGGGTCACGCTTAACTGGGATCACTAATTTTGTTGTGCCAAAGCCAAGGCTTAATTGATTCAGAGGAAAAAGGTTAGGCAATACATTGGATGTATTGGCATATATGAGATATATGTTTCGGACTTGGATGTCCCCCTACTGGATCTAGGAATTGGATTGGATCCAATTGATCTTAGAGATCTACCTAGTTAATTATCATACAATTTGTTGGCCAAAGTCAAGATTGTGTGATATTTAACGGGGATCCTAGCCCACTAGGAAACACGGTTTCCCGAGTACTCCACAGAGGGTTATAAAAATAATTTCCAGAATAGATCTTTTAGACACAAGTTTATAAAAACAAGACATTCAAAAGCAGATTTCAGAAAGATAAGTTTTATAAAAGAGATTTCAGACAAGGTTTTCAAAAAAAAAAGACTCTTAATATAAAGTTATCTCTGGAATTTTGGTTTTAGAACCAAATGTTTTTATATCAATATTTCAGTTTCCGTCCACTCACTTAGATCGTATAACTATTTAATCCCCCAATTCCAGTTTCTGTTTTTACAGGTATCATCTGAGGACGAGCTCGAGAGGACGAATACTGATGCAGTCACTAGGGTTTGGAGTCCACCAGATCAAGTCAGAAAGAGTGAGAGTCTAGTCAGAGTCAAGTAAAAGTTATGTATTAGTATTTGGTTGTAGTAGTCATTGTAAAAGTAAGTGTTATTGAGTATAATCATTAATGTTGAGTTTGTATGATAAGTTATTGAACTTGGCTACGGTCCCACAAATGAGATATCTAATTATAGAAAAGAGTATTCGCAATTGTTTATAGTTGAAGAGTTAGAGGCTCAGGGGAATAATATGGCCTATTCCCTGCCAGTAGCTGTTGGAGTTTGCTAAGGTCACAAGGATCGATAAACAAACATGAACATAAGTGAATACAATGAGGGAGTTGCGGAATACTCACATCGATCGGTTGAGCGACGCGGGAGGTAACAAAATTACATTTATGCTCACTGCATTCGGCAGTCCAATGTCACAGTTCACTGAAATTTTCGGCCATTGTTGCTCAAGAATCCAAGCTCCAAGCTTCGTCAAACGATTCCCGGCTCATGGGTGGACTTCCCTATCACCTTCGCATGTCTCTCGGAGTGCTAGCTCTCTTGATTTTTGCCACAAAACCCAAGCACTTTGCTTCCCCTTCTTCCTCCAAGTTCACTGCAAACCAGAAGAAGAACTGTCCTCCATGGGCGTGAGTGAGTAGTGGAGAAGAGAGAAGAAAGAGTTGAAAAAGTGTTTTGTGTAATTGATTTCTAAAATCAATTTAACATATACCAAACATATAATAATAATAATATATGTCACTCAAGCTTTTAAAAGCTTTTCAACAACTCTCATCAAGTCACATCTATCAATCAAGTTGTCAAGTCACATCACTCAAAGTGACAAGTGATTTGACACTTGATGCGACTAAGGATTTGACGATTGATTTGACTTGCGTGCCGCACTCGAATTCGAAATGTGAATGCACTCGCAAATAATCCCGGGCTCAAGTTCGCTAATTCCAAATTAACGAATTTTCCGTTGCGACGTAATTAAATGATTATGCCTAGCGAAGTCACTATTCACATCGCTAACGAATTAATTCTAAATTAATTCGTTCGCCCGAATTAAAATCTAATTTTAATTCCGCGTCGAAATCCAATTTCGTTTAATATATCGAATATATTAATTTATCGATTAATTCCAAATTAATCGTTCTCTCTCTTTAAATGATATTTTATCTCAGATAAAATATCTCTGCAATTAATCCCATATTAATTTTCTCTCTCATCTAATTAATCCCAGATTAATTAAAAGTGCTAGTCATACGTCATCGGTGAATCTTTGGGAAGCGACCCATGAGATTCTCGGATATATTGGCAGTAAATTTGGCCGTCAGACTATCCGAACACGTAAGTACCTCGTACTACGTTTATACCGATTTACAAGACAAGGTTGGCTTCTAAGAAAGCGCCATGCCTACCCATTCTCCAGAAATATCCTTACATGAATAAAGGATCTATATCAGGCGTAATATACGTAGTATACGTAGTATTACGTATTTCAATCCAGCATCAGATGATCACATGCAAGGCCTGGGGCGGTGGTACAGTGTCTGCCCCGTACGAAGCATATATCGGATTACTAGCAACTAGTCTCTTTATTATCAGATAATCATGACCAAGTCATATTATCCCGACGGTTGCAACCTTTTTAGAGAACCAAGTTCTGTATCTATACTCGATCATCATCTCCATATGACTGGAGTGACACTTCCGTCTTAACATAACACCCAACACACTACGATTCTCAATATACCTAGCATAGGCGTACACAGAACCTGTTAAATCCATGGACGACTGCAACCAAAGTATATTGATTGTCGCAAGTATTAGCGGTACAAGTCTCAGGTAAGACCAAATACACCTACCATGATTTCAGACTTCCATAGACACATAATCATACGACCAATGGAATTCTGAGGGGGTCTATCCAGAGCAAAGCTGTTTCCCATACCATCGATAAAACACAACCTCCTATTACACTTGCATGAGTATCATAGACCCAAATATACGAGAACTATGTCGTTGTGCCCTCACAACGCGCACAAGTGTAATACTAGTCTTTTACGTATTCATCGATGTCCAATCTCGATAATGCTCTGACTAGGGATATTTAATGATTTATCTTACGTGGACTGATACTGTCTCATATCATTCTCAATCCAGGAACAAATCATAGGGACCTCCTATCATTTATATATCTAGGTGATCTAATCACAAATGATAAGAGTGCAATCTTCTTTGTCACATAGTTAATTTGTACAACAACACCATGATCTGTACAAATAGTGACGCTATGGGTCATAATTGTCCAACAATCTCCCACTTGGCCTATAGCCAGTCACTCGAGTGTCTAACACCCGAACTATGTACGGTTGGCTCAAACTGCTAAGAAAATGCTTTCGTCAGCGGATTTGTATGATTATCGTCTGATGCGATTTATATGATCATCACATCACCACGATGTATGATCCGAATGAATCAAATGAATATCAAAGTATGTATCTGGATCGTTGATTAGACCATTAATTCTTTAGCATGTGCTGACGCCTAGCTCAGCTGCTAACAGAATTATATCTAATCTAATTAGATTTGTTATCGACCCAGAAGGCTTCTATTGCTGCCTCAGCTGCAGCAATAACCTGCATGTGTTGTTTATACGGTAACAGTATCTTGCTAGGAAGATTTCCAGCTCACTGTACCGTTATTCAAACTGTATAGTACCATTTGCGACTTTTAGTCGTCTTTATCGGTTTAGGAAACTTGCAGTAGTGATCCCAGTCACTCCAAGTTCTCCTTCTCCACAGATTAAGATAGCATCCTTAGTTCTCTAAAATACTAAGTATGTTCTTAACTTCAATCCAGTTACTATCACTTGGATTGGCCTGTTTGTGAATCCATATGCTCAAAGCTTATGAGACACCAGGTCTCGTACATTTTACAATGTACGATTTCTCAGAGAGTTTTCATGAAAGCCAAGCTTTCACCGATTGTATTTGGGAATATCATTTCCAAGAAATGACATATTATCATTATTTATAGGATAGCCACTGTCAGTGCGCTCCCACTAACCTCTTTATATACACAAGAATCCTTTTCGTTTTGAATTAAATCATAAACAATTATGATTACATCAAAACGATAATTCCAAGAACCTATGCATGCTTCAATCTAAACATGGATCGAATAACTTGCAAACCTTGTTTGCTATTTTTGGTACGAAAAAATCGACAGGATGTTGTAAACATCCTCCAAAAGGTTTCCTTTCCAGGAAAGTGATTTTCCCGTCAAGCTGTCATATTTCATAAATGAAACACGCAGCTTTAGCAAGCATTATCCAAATGTATTTACCGTGGCAACAGGTAAAAGGTTGAATCGTAATCAACACAATGTTGATAATGATACCTTTCCGTTAAAAGCCTAGCTTTATACGTTGGTATGTTGCCTTCCATGTATGTCTTCCTAGAAGACTTATAAAGTACCAATAGGCACAATGCCTTGCGGTACATCAACTAGTTTCCAAACATAGTTGATATACATGGAATCCATTTCGGATTCATGACACTTTGTCACAATTAGGGAGTCGATACCTTGTATCACTTCCTCATACGTAGTCAGTTGGAATACCTCAATAAGATAAACATCTTTATGAGGTGAGATCAGAAACCCATACCCCAGGTTGTTTTCTGACTCTCTCTGATATACGTGGTTCTTGTGTATTCGAAGATTATGGTATAGTTTCATCCTTGATGAACTATTTGTGTTCCATTAGGATTCGGTGTCTGGAACAGTATCACTCCGATTTTCATCGAGTTATACTATCCTCCCACTTACCACTGCATATCGGTATTCCTCTTATGAAAACCACATGGCGAGCAACAATCTAATTGTTCTCTTGTGAGTTGTATAAGTACTATACTTTGGTATCCCTAAGATAACCTACAATTGGCACTTATCCAATTTGGGTTTTAGTTTGGTATCATCCAAACATATGTCTAGCATACCCAAATGTTCAGGAATGAGAAACCTGGTTTCTTTCCTGTTAATATGAAATATGTCAAACAGATTATTATGGAACCTTATTCTAAATAAGTTCTGCATTATTTATGCTTATCCGTTGAAGAAAATGGTAGCTCAGAGCGACTCATGATTAACCTTATCATGTCCAACAAAATTCTGTTACTCTGTTCGGACACACTGTCACTTTGACGTGTTCCGGGAGGAGTCCTCAATGAAAGAATACTATACTCTTTCAAGCATTTTAGAAACTTATTGCTTAAGTATTTTCCATTACGGTCTTACCATGACGGTTTTATACTTTAACCGATCTGTTTGTCTATTTTGTGTCAAAACTATAAAAGTTTCTGATTTGTGTTTCAAAAGAAACACGTAACCATAACGCGATGCCACATCCGTAAAGGTCACGAAACATTCATATCCACATCTAGCCTAGCTAGACATGGGCCCACTGGCTTCACAATGAACTAGGGCTAACAGATCTGTGGCATTTGCACTTTTATGTTTATAGGCACTTTGCCCAATAAACTAGATTCATAGACTTTATTTGAATAGAATCAAATCAGTCCGAGTACCCACTCTTCAAAAGTGTGGATATACGAGTCTTGTTTCATTGTGTCCGAGACAACAATGCCACAATATGTTTCAACTGATCAAATCAATTTGAGCTATTGTTTGTCATTTTATATGTTTGAGATTTTATTTATATTCAAAATATAAATGTTGTTATTCACATCTAATGTGTTTATCTCAATCATCTTTATATAATGAAACACTTTAGTGTTCTAGAATATAAAGGTTCACCCGCAGTGGTTAGGTTAAACGCTGATATAAAGATATTTTTCTAGTCAAACTAGTTACATTGTAACAATATCATAATTTAAGTACAAACCGGAAGGGTAGTTCCTAAATTAGGTATCTACGGTTAAAACAGCGACTTTCATCCCGTTTCCAATTCGCAGATAAATCTCTATTGAAGTCAGTATCTTGCTCATAGCAGATTCTGAACATCAGTATATGTTTATGTATCACACTAAGTATTTTAAATCCAATTTCAATACTAGAAGTGAAGACAATTTTGACAAACATATTTGAAGTCAGAGCCTTGCTCGTCTTCAATTCCTTCATGTCTGCTTTGTTCAAACGGCAGTCACGCTTCCGCGATCCTGTTTGCCACATTTAGGCAGACATTTTTGGGATATGTCCTTTATCTTTCTAAAAGATTATAATGATTTTGCCTTTGCCCTTTTCAACACTCCAGAAGCCTTTGGCCAAGCCTCGGACATCTAGAATATCGAAGTAAGGTGCGCCTTGCGCTACTTGCTAATTGCAAACTTTGACTTTGTCTCCTTGAGAATAGTCATTAACTCTCCAAGAGTTATTATTGCAATTTAGTACTTCTAAAATCTAAGCATAGATTTATAAAGATCCTTCAATTTCATTATCATACTTTAAGGATATAATCCTTAGTTCTGATTCAGAAATTAAGGACTCTACTATTTCAAGCTTAATGGATTAAGCATTAAAGTTATCATCACATGAATCTTCCAAAGATCATGCTCTACTAATTGCTCAACTCCAGGCTCAGGCCTAATATGTTATTTTATCAAATAAAGTAACTTATTAGTTTCCAGGACCATCCTGAAATTATTCCCAATTTGAAAATTAAACTATTTAAATACATTTTCCCTAGGATCATGTTTTAAATTTCAATCTTTCAATTTCTATCTTGATTCTAATAGTCCAACTATTTAATAAACGATTTAGGTACTATTTATTATAATGATTACAATAGTCCAACTATTTAATCAACTATAATTTAATATATTGACATCAATTATATTGATTACTATAATCCAATTATAAAATCAACTTTAAATGAATAGTTTGAATATAGTCCAACTATTTATTAAAACAACGATTTAAATATTAGTCCAACTAACATTTAATTTATTTGACGAATGATATTTGTTATGAGCACGTATGGCAAGTAATTAAACGAATATTACAAATTCAATTCTTGCCTCCCACTATTTTTTGGCGAGCCTCTAACCCTCTGTCGAGTACTCGGGAAACCGTGTTTCCTAGCGGGCTAGGATCCCGTTAAATATCACACAACCTTGACTTTGGCCAACAAATTGTATGATAATTAACTAGGTAGATCTCTAAGACCAATTAGATCCAATCTAATTCCTAGATCCAGTAAGGGGACATCCAAGTCCGAACATATATCTTATATATGCCAATACATCCAATGTATTACCTAACCTTTTTCCTCTGAATCAACTAAGCCTTGGCTTTGGCACAACAAACTTAGTGATCCCAGTTAAGCGCGACCCATTGACCATGGAAAGCTTCGTAATCAATGTCGATGGACAAGAAGTGGTCTTCACTTTGGCCAACAAACCACAACTTGGACAAGACACGATATGGAACAAGCCTTCGTGATTCAAACACATCCTCGACGGACAAAGGCCTTGACTTTGGCCAACAAGCCAATGCCAGTCTTGGATCTTGAGTAAGAATCACTCAATGGAAGGAAAAACGCTTCATATTTTGCGAGTATTTTTTCGAGTGCAAATTGGCAACCAATTTATTATCTTTGTTAAGGTCTCATCATCATACACCCTTAAACATGCATTCTAAACACATAATAAAGTGCATATTAATAAAGTAATAATGATATGCGGATGGATACTTTACACAATGATCCTAGATCAAATCTCTCCATTTCTCTCTCCGCTAGCACATGTATCACTTCTACCCGTTACACTACACTTCTAAAGAAACCTCATTTACATTGAGGGGAATATGTGAAAAGATAATACAAGAATAATAAGGTAATAAGGCTGGACACGCAAGTCCAATTAATAAATCAAATTTATTACAACAATTTCTAAAATTGCCCCACTCATCTAATATCCATCCGATATACATTATCCATGCATCGCAACCATGTATTCACACAAGCATGTTATCAATCAATCTAATCAAATTAATTAATCTGACAATTAGTGATCATCCAATGTTCAAACAACGATTTGATTTTGCTCGAGTCAAACTCGTTTTGCGAATAAGTACTCAAGGTACGAATTCTCGAATTAAATTAAACTACAACATTAAATCCAATTTAATATGTATTTAATTCTAATTCACTATTTAATTCCAAATTAAATACTACACTTTATTAATGAACTTTACGACTTAAATTCCAAATTTAATCGTTACGGGTCTTAAAGTCTAATGGGCTTTTAATTAATTTCTTAAGGAGTGGACTTTTGGTCAACTCGGGTCAAACCGATAACCAAAGTCCAATCCGGGAATTACCCATAAGCCTAGAAATCAATTTAGGCCCATTAGGCCCAATTAAACTTTAAAGATCCATTAGTCGCATTTGGGCTTTATGGAAGCGGTTTTGGGCCCAATTGAATCCAATCCAATTTTCCTAAACCCAACTTAGTAGAACTAAGCCCAATAAGCCCAATTACTACACAACAAGCCCAAATCCAATTTAAGGCCCAATATAATTAAATTACCAAATTCCAAATTCCCAATTTAATTACCTAAAGTGTATAGAATTATTAATTACCCAAATCAATATTTCAAAAACATCAAATTAGCCTAATTAATCATACTCAATTACAACAAAACATGTCCAACACATTTTATCAAAAAATCAAACCCAATTACATGATTTACTACTCTCGGCAATTTGGGGAATTTTGTGTCTGATTCGAATTCAATCCAATTAATTCCATAATCGACATTAAATCAACATCCCTATTGATTCCAACTCATCCAATGAATCAAAAAATCATAAATCTCCAAGAATTTTAGGGCACATGTATTCGGCCAACACATCAAAATTGGGGAAAAATGTTCCAAATATCTTTTCATCAAATTGATCCAATCAATCCACAATTAAACATCAATTAAGCATATTAATTCATCCAATTTCATTATACATGCTCAAAATCAAGTTTACCCAAATTTTAAGCCCTAAACCTTTTCATGCTTTTTCCTTGCTCATGATACCATCGTTAGAGTTTGCTAAGGTCCCGGAAATGAGCAGCCGCTTGAGCTTGAGCTTTGGAAGACTCATAGCGATGACAATTCCACTGCTCAATCTGTCATGCTCGCTGCAATGACCCCTCCATTTCGTCACCAGAACAATACTATGATGGAAAAATTAAAGGACCTTCATCGATCTAACCTTAGATCGAAAATGTATGAATTGCAGAAGAAGCTCTTTCGCTCTCGAATGTCAGAGGGTACATCTGTCGAGCACCATGTGTCACAGATGATTGCTGACATCGAACAACTGGGTCAGCTTGGCATAACCTTTGAGGCTGAGACTTCTATAGATTTGATCTTGCAGTCTCTTCCTGACAGCTGGAGCGAGTTCATCATGAACTATAATATGATGAACTAATACCATACTTTTGGAGATTTGATGGCAATGCTACATGAAGTAAAAAAAGATCTATTGAAGGGTAAAAAATGTGAGGTGCACTTCGCTTCAACATCTCAGTCTTCCAAGGCTTGGCCAAAGGCTACTAGAGGTGTAACGAATAAGAAGAAGGGTAAAGCCAAATCATCAAAGTCTTCTGGGAAGGCTACAGACAAATCCCAAGATGTCTGCCTATAGTGTGGCAAACGGGGTCACTGGAAGCTTGACTGCCATGAGTACAAGGCGCACATGAAGGAAATCAAAGCGGGCAAGGCACCGACTTCATATATGTTTGTTATAGAAATAAACATGTCTACTTCTAATTTTAAAAATTGGATTTTGATTCTGGTTGTGGTACTAATATATATACTGATGTGCAGGATCTGCAGATTAGCAGGAGACTGGCATCATGAGAGATTGACCTCCAAGTTGGAAATGGGACTAGAGTCGCTGTTTTGGCCGTTGGGACTTATATTTTGGAACTGCCATTGGGGCATGTACTAAACTTACCATACTGGTATTATTTACCTAGTTTGACTAGGAATATTATTTATGTATCTTGTTTAGCCCAATATGGGTATACTTTTATATTTAGAAACACTGGGTGTTTTATGTATAAAGATGATATTGAGATATACAGTGCTGATGTGTATAATGGTCTTTATATTTTGAATATAAATCAATCTCAAAAATATAATGTAACAAACAGAAGGCTTAAATTAAGTAACAAAGATGAAACTTATATGTGTAATTGTCTTCTAGGACATATTAACAAGACTCGCATATCCACACTTTCGAAGAGTGGGTACTTGGACGGATTTGATCCAAATTCATATGATCTCTGTGAATTTTGTTTATTAGGCAAAATGCCCAAAACACCTTTTAGCGGTAAAGGTGCACGTGCCACCGAACTGTTAGGCCTCGTTCATAGTGACATATGTGTGCCCATGTCTAGCCAGGTTAGAGGTGGATATGACTACTTCGTAACCTTTACGGATGATGCATCGGGTTATAATTATGTATATCTGTAGGCACTGCATTTTTTGCATATAAGTCCTGATGATGAGTCTCACATGGAGACACTACCTCTTTAAGTTGCGGAAGTTGTGGGAAAAGGACGTCGGAAGGGAAGAGTCAGAAATTGACACATTGTTGGATTTAATTCGTTTGCTTAGCTTCGGGTTTGC
The DNA here is from genome assembly GCA_019454045.1 of Zanthoxylum bungeanum. Taxonomy (NCBI): domain Eukaryota; kingdom Viridiplantae; phylum Streptophyta; class Magnoliopsida; order Sapindales; family Rutaceae; genus Zanthoxylum; species Zanthoxylum bungeanum. The sequence continues at coordinate 45,506 of SKCR01004398.1, forward strand.
TCATTAAGCCTCTATTTTGAACTTATCCTTAGCCCAAAATCCCCGCAAGTCACACACCAAGCCCATACATCACCAGACCACACTCCAAGCCCACCAAAACAAACCAAACTAATGCCCAAATAGACCAAACCCCACGCCCAAAGCTTCCTAAAATAACAAAATCACACATTAAACACATGTTGAAATCCTAATAAATCACCTTCCCAAATTAAAAGAATCAAATCAAATCTCAAAAATCCCCTTCCTAATTAAATTAAATCACATTCCTAAACTAAATAAAATCAAATTACCTTCCTAAATAAAGAGATCTTTTCCTTATAATACACAAACTAAATATCCCTCATAATTACACAATATTCCTTCCCTACCCGTATAAGGATAACCTCCACCCTTGCCTATAAAAAGAAGCACAAACCCAACTCTTTTGTCCCAAGAGCTCATTCACGCCCCCTCCTCTCTCACTCTGGCAGATTCACGTCCCAAAAGCAAAGCACTGAAACCCTAAAAGCCCTCCTAACTCTCTTCAGCCTCTCGGTCCCTCTCATTCAATACCCACACAGCCACTCCTAATAAACCCTAAAGCCACACGTCCCTTGCATATATTTCTCTCACTCAGCTCTCTCCAAAAACCCACAAACTACCAACACATAGCTCATTTAGCACACACTCAGCACTCGGCACTTAAACACATGCACACCACACTCAGCACTCCACGCACACACCACTCACTCCCTCACGCACACACAACACTCCACACACACACCACTCACTCCCTCATGCTCACAGCAGCCCCAATTCACGCTTAATAGCAGCCCCCACAAAACTACCCAACTTCACGCACTAAACCCTGCATAGCCGAGAACAAATAATCCCAATCCAGAAGCCCTAAAACCATGCCAAACAGCAAGAAATACAGCCCTGGACTGCCCCTGAAACTGTCACAAACCAGCCCCTAACCTGCACCTAAACTGCCGAAAAACACCCTGAACTGCACCCTGAAACTACCAAAACTGCACTGCCTGAAACCACCAAAACTGCATGGTCTTGACCACCGAAAGTCACTAAAATCTGCCCATTTACCACTGAAATTCTACCCTGAAACATAGCCCAAATATCGCAAAAAAAAGTGAGCAAACAGCAGCCCAAAATAGCGAGGTAACGAAGGAAAACCAACGAACCAGTAAATCGGAAAAGTTGCAAAGCATCAACCCTTTCGACAACTGCGTAAAGCACTTCCAAGAGACGACTTAAGAGGTTAGACCTGAGGGCACCCTTTTATATATCTCTGCTTATTTTCTGTTATTTGTTAATATTCCCTCGCATGAGTATTATTGGTTAATGTATGCTATGACCACGGGATGAATGAAATATGTGTTATCTCTTGCGGTTTATCGGATGGAAACCCGCACGTAAATTTCATAGCAGAATCCGAATGGACGGTAGTGCGGTCTGCACTCGAGATACAATGCCACGTACTGTTTGAGAAACGCACATATTTCGTGTCATCCAATCTTATGTTTATTTATTGTTTGTTAGAAATAGTATGTTACTTTTATGCATGATTATGTTGTTTATTTCCCCGTGGCTACTCCGTACTCCCGACCGGGCTGCGAGCCCGGGACAGCATGCGTCGCCCCAGATTCCTATGTTCCCACAGTCTGGCGACTCTACTAGGGATAGAGAATCGGCCTCGAATATTGTCTTGTAATGATTGGATTTATGTTTTAATTGACCGTGTCTATAGTGGATAAAATGTGGGTTTAATCAAAGGCATTTTAAGGCTAGGTAATGGTTTGGTGTCTTCCTTCATTCACTACCTTTCTAGAAGGAAAAGCTGTGAAGGCACCTAGATAGCCATCTACTCGTAGCCTATTGTGATGGACTAATTTGGAGGACTCGTTGTTTATTCCTGACACCAAACGATAAGAGCCTAAGAGGCTTGGGTATTTAAGTGAGCCTCGCTCCACCTTCCCTCTGGGGAATCTACAACGGGAAATCCATTTGACAGTCTGTCACACACCATAGCTCATTGGCACGTACCTTAGTGTATAAAAAAGGGTGCACTCACTTGGTTGCTCAAACCCTTGAGTGGGGAGACCTAGTTGTGGGCCATCCTTCGCCGGTGAGAGCCTTTTGTCTATACTCTTACTAACCCACCCATAGACCGGGTTGGCTAAAGTAACAATTATTTGCTTGAATATGTGCTTGTGGACCATCCTTGTTTGGATGCAGTTGGACTATTGTCAGAAATGCGGGCTTGCTGGGCCATTTAAACTGGGGCAAGTTCGCACCTTATGACTAATGGGCCAAAGCTTCTGAAATGTTGATGGGCCATTCTGTAGAAATTATTACTCTATGTTTGCATTATATTTCTTTTATGCTTGTGTTTGGGAACATCATCGTTTGAATCCATTTGGACCATTTGTCATGGGATATGGGCTTGTTGGGCCATTTAAACTGGGACAAGAACGTATTTCATGACTATTGGGCCAAAGGCTTCTACGTGATTGATGGGCCACTTTGTGATTGTGTTCGGAACGTTACCATTTGGGTTTAGTCGGGCACTTTGTCATGAGATGTGAACTCATTGGGCCATTTAAACTGGGATGGGTCACTCCTATGACAATTAGCCCGAAAGATTCTAAAATGATAACGGGCCGATTTGTTTGAGAATTTTAGTTGATTTAGTATGTTATATATGTTACATGCATCTCATGCACCCCATGCATACATACATCATGTTAACCCTTGTGATTTAAAAGCCATCATAGATTCCGTTGGATTAGAAAAAAGGGAAGACTCACCAAAATACTGAAAACAGACATGAGTGAATCAGATATTGACGCATCCCGGATAGATCAGTTGGAAAATGACTTCGCCAAGATTACTGAAAAATTGCAAGCCTTGACTGCTGCCATGGTAAATATGGTTGTGCCCCGTGCTGGGGGAAATTCTGAGAATGTAAGGCGTGATGAGCCTTCGAATGGGTTGGGGGATGATACCCCCGCTTTTGATGATGATATGGCAGAGTATGCAGCAGGCAGAGTATCTGGGTCTCAGGCAGAGTTACAGAAGCTCTGGGATCAGGTTGAAACAGTTACCCGCAAAATGAGGGGTAAGAATGAGGATTTATTAGATTATGAGGCAATGACGTTCGGAGAACAGCTGCCAGCTCAGTTTAAATTGCCCGACATGGCCAAGTTTAATGGGAATGGAGACCCGAGAGTCCATCTGCAGCAATATGTCTCAGTCATGAGTTCAATGGGCCTATCAGAGCGCCAAGTCTAAAAGATGTTTGGGATGTCACTCGAGGGGGCACCTGTGGTTTGGTATCATAGCCTTGAGAAGAAGGTTAAGGAAGATTGGAAGGAACTAGCTGATGCTTTTCTGAAACAGTATGTTACAGACTTAGAAATTGACTTGTCACTCCGTGATTTGGAGAACACTAAGCAGAAGCCGGAAGAAAGCTTCAAGGAGTATGTAGACCGCTGGAGAGCCAGCTTCTGAAAATGCAGACTCGGCCCTCTAAGAAGGACCAAATCAAAATGATCATCAAGGGCACCAAGCCCTCTATTTATAGTAAGCTGAGGAGGATGACCTCGATGATTGCTGATTTTCGACAGTTGAGGGAAACTGTCATGGATATTGAGGAAGAGGAGGCTGAAAACAGAAAGTCCTATGGCCAGAATAGGCGGACTTTTGGGGGGTATTCTGAGACTAAGCCCGCTACTGTCGAGGTTGCTGCCATCAGGAACCGGCAATTCTCCAACCTTGGTAGACCTTTGTCGAAGGTATTTGAAGAGTTACAGGGTCAAGGAATCTTGAAACCCTTAGAAGGCAAGCCACTTCCGCACCCCCCACCACCACACATAAATGTGAACCTTTATTGTCACTTCCACCAGCTACATGGCCATGACACCGACAACTGCACCCGCCTCAGGCATGAAATTCAAGATCTCATAGATTCCCATAAAATACCCAATCCATGAAAAGAAACCCTCAACCACCAAGCTTCTTACATTGATGACAGTGAAGAACCATAGGCCGAGGAAGAAGGCAGTGCTGCGGATGATGGAGATGTTCCTCCTAGTCTATTTGATCCAGTTTTTTTAAATGACATTGATTTTGTTACTTGTTCGAACTCTTTTCCTCAACAATAATAAAGACATTCATTTCGCTGAAACTCTTCTGCAATATAAGTATATTTGAGAAAAGTATTCAACCTTGGTACTATGAAATCCAGTGATGAACACGGGGAACCTTCGAAATAAGCAAACAGAAAAGATAAGATAGACATTCAGAAATTGGGAAATAGAGCCAGTGAAAATATCAGACTTGGAAGGGAATTAGTTCGCCGAGCCGATCAACGTAGACAGATTGAAGAAGTAGCTTGTCTGAGGAAGAGAAAGCTAAGTAGTCACCAAGAGAATTGAAGGAAGACCTAACCCGACGGGATAGGAACATTCATGCATGCATACACGTAACGCATTTTGCATCCTTTCGTGTTTGTTCTGTTTTGTAATAACAGGTTTCAAAGGAGAAAAAAGAAAGCGCCGAATGCAAGCCAACTAGAAGCAGTAACAGTACAATGTCAGCAGTCTTTAGGAACGAATCACATGGGCGAGGCCTATATCATCAGTATCAGTTTGGGATGAATCCCGAGGGTTGAGGCCCACATCAGTATCAGTCTGGGGGCGAGGCCCATATCAGTAGCAGTTAGGGCCGAGGCCCACTTCAGCATCAGTTTTGGGGATGAGTCCCAGGGTCGAGGCCCACATCACTATCCGTTTTGGGGATGAGTCCCAGGGCCGAGGCCCACATCAGTATCAGTTCAGGGGCCAGGCCCACACTAGCATCAGTATCAGTTTAGCCGGGAATGGCACTCCAAGAATGGAAACACAGTTCGAGAATGAACAAGCCGGGAATGGCACTCCAAGAATGGAAATACAGTTTGAGAATGAACAAGCCGGGAATGGCACTCCAAGAATGGAAATACAGTTCCGGAATGAACAATCCGAGAATGGCACTCCAAGAATGGAAACACAGTTCGAGAATGAACAAGCCGGGAATGGCACTCCAAGAATGGAAACACAGTTCAGGAATGAACAAGCCGAGAATGACACTCCAAGAATGGAAACACAGTTCGAGAGTGAACAAGCCGGGAATGGCACTCCAAGAATGGAAACACAGTTCAAGAATGAACAAGCCGAGAATGACACTCCAAGAATGGAAACACAGTTCGAGAATGAACAAGCCGGGAATGGCACTCCAAGAATGGAAACACAGTTCAGGAATGAACAAGCCAAGAATGGCACTCCAAGAATGGAAACACAGTTCGAGAATGAAAAAGCCGGGAATGGCACTCCAAGAATGGAAACACGGTTCGGGAATGAACCACCTCACCGTAACGGTTCGGGAATGGACCACCTCACAATAACAGTTCAGGAATGGACATCTCACAGTAACGGTTCGGGATGGACCACCTTACAGTAACGGTTCGGGAATGGACCACCTCACAGCATGGTTCGGGAGTGAACCACCTCACAGTAACGGTTCGGGAATGAACCACCTCACAGTAACGGTTCGGGAATGGACCACCTCACAATAACAGTTCGGGAATGGACATCTCACAGTAACGGTTCGGGAATGGACCACCTTACAGTAACGGTTTGGGAATGGACCACCTCACAGTAATGGTTCGGGAATGGACCACCTTACAGTAACAGTTCGGGAATGGATACCTCACAGTAACGGTTCGGGAATGGACCACCTCACGATAACAGTTCGGGAATGAACACCTCACAGTGACGGTTCGGGAATGGCCTAACTCACAGTAACGGTTCGGGAATGGACCACCTTACGGCAACGGTTCGGGAATGGACCACATCACAACACAGTTTGGGAATGAACCAGGGGTCGCAGCACCTCACCACCAAAATCAACTCAACACGTGGAAAGTCAAGTGGCAGTTGGCGAGCCAGGTAAGTGAAAATGCATTGCATAACTTTGATAGGATTGTCACTGTTGCACATTACACAAGTCCCATCAAAGTGGAGGCGACTGTAGGCACTGTATTTTTACACATAAGTCCCTATGATGAGTCTCATTTTGGAGACACTACCTTTTAAGTCACCAAGGTCACGGAAAATGGACATCGGAAGGGGAAATTCAGAATAAACAAGGTTCACTATTTTCGTTCGTGCTGCGTTCGTGTATGCATTCGAACGGTAAACAGATCGCAGGCGTTCGTGCCGCATTCGAGGAGTCGTTCGAACGGTGTCGGTAATTCTGGTTTTGCTGCTAGCCTCACATCAAGCCCAATTCGCCCAAGCCTTGGCCCACACGCCCAAGCCCACTTAAAACACATATTTAACACATGGTGAAATCAAAACAAATCTAAAAATCACATACCAAATTAAAAAGATGTCATGCCTAATTAAAATCAATCAACCAATTATATTCCCAATCAAATATATATTATTCCTAACTGAAAATATTGTATGCCTAATCAACATAAACTAAATATTCAACCTTCCCTATCTAGCCAAGATTTGTCCCCCCTCAATCTTTACTTCCCTTATCCAACACCAAATCAAATCCCTCTTTAATTAGCCAAATCCCTTTCCTTGTCAAGCTTAACCCTTTGCCTATAAAAAGAACCCTTCACCAACCTTCTCAACCCTAGCTAGCTCATACACATAAGATACACACAACTCACACAAATCACAAGAGAAAAGAAAATAACCCCAAGCCTTCACATTAAAAGCACCATCACAACACACCAAGAGCCCTAGCCACTCAAGAAAATAACAAGAAAGAGTTCTCTTCATCCTCACTCTCCCATTGCCGAAATCATACCTTAATATAACAGCCCCTTTAACACTAAAACATTAGCCAAATCACGCCCAAACCACCCCCTATACAGCAGAAAAATACACTTAAAACATCCCCTAAAAACCTTAAAAACAGTAACATAAAACTGCATTCATAATCCTTAAAAGACTCACACAATACTACACTAAAAACCCACACAAAAACTTGGAACAGTCCGTTGAAATGTCAAAACAGGTGACCCGAACAGTGAGCAGCAAAACAGAGGCCGAACAGTAGCAAATCGGAGTCAAAAGCAGCAGCAAAAGACAGAGAACGACGACTCCAAACAGTGAGTCAACGAATGAGAACAGTGAACCGAAAGAGTTGCGGAGCATCCACCCTTCCGACGACCGTGTGCCGTACATCCGAGAGGTGATTTAAAAGGTTAGACCTGAGGGTACTTTTCACATTCATCTTTATTTGATTTTTGTTATTTATTTTGATCGTATTTTACTTATTCGTTAAATCTCGTTTGTGTATGATGTGTGTTGTGGGTATTGGATGAATGAGAGATGTGTCAACTCTCGCGTATATCGGATGGAAACCCGGACATAAATTTCATAGCCGATTTCGAATAGACGGTAATATGATCTGTACTCGGGACACAACTCCACGTACCGCTTGAGTAAACGGCACCCTCTTTTGTTTTGTGTTGCTTTGGTTTATTTATTTTTCGTCATTTGGATTTTGTATGTCGTTTATGTATGCATGATTCAATCTAGCGCATGGGTTTAGTAAGTGGAATGAAAGATCCCCTTATGGGGAGGGGTTAAAGCCCTTTACCACGATGCTTTGCCGTGCCGGTTGATGTGTGTTCGGTTGAATGCAAGATACGTTCAATCGGGCATACTAAGGTTGACATTATTGTGTTTAATTCTTTTCATGCATGGTTCAATCAAACGCATGGGCTTAGTAAGTGGAATGAAAGATCCCCTATGGGGAGGGGTTAAAGCCTTTTACCATGATGCTTTGCCGCACCGGTTGATGTGTGTTCGGTTGGATGTAAGATGTGTTCAATCGGGCATACTTAATTTGATATGATTATCTTTATGTTTGTATGCATGATGCGATCGAGCGCATGGGCTTAGTAAGTGGAATGAAAGATCCCCTATGGGGAAGGGTTAAAGCCCTTTACCACGATGCTTTGTCGCGCCTCATATTTTACTATTCACCATTTATTTATTGCGTCCCATTTCATGCATCAGGTCTGTTCCCGTTCGAACGTGTTTACGAACGCAACTCGAACGCGCATGCATTTTGCCTTATCATGCATCAGGTCTCATTTCCGTTCGAATGCGTTCACGAACGCCATACGAACGTGAGCATTCTGTTTCATTTCCGTTTGAACGCGTTAAAAAACGCCATACAAACGTGAGCATTCTGTTTCATTTCCGTTCGAACGTGTTTACGAATGCTACACGAACGCGAACACACTGAACTGAGACATATTCATCACATGCCATGTATAATTGTTTCTTAGGTGATTTTTTTATGGAACCACACATAGTCATTCTTATCTTTGTGCACATAATAATGAAAAGCATGTTTATTCCATTAGTTGCGTTGTTTGCCTTAGTCTTGATTTAACGCATTACGATTCGTATACCTATGCCATGATGACTTTGGAGTATTATTTCTTGTGATATATCGGATGGAAACCCAGACATAAATTCTGTAGCCGATTCCGAATGGACGGTAATGCGGTCTGTACTTGGGATACAATTCCACATATCACTTGGAAAAGTGCTCACATGTATGCTTGTGCGGTTATTATGTATGCTTGTGTTTTTCATGAATATGATATGCTGAATGAAGTTGTATGTTCATTGTTACTTTGAGGTATTTTCAGACATGTGTACTTAGATATGAGATATATGTGAAATGTATGTATAAGTGTTATTTTGTACCCGTGAATATAGAAGCATGATATTCTTAGGAATAAGTGTTACTTAAGCCTGATTAAATTATTATGTAAATCCTTTCATTACAAATGGCATAAGTAAGGGACCATTCCGAACCCAACGGTTTGAGGTCTTCCCTTGCGAGGGGTGAGTGCGGCCTTAATCTCATTTTCCCAGTTCACACCGGGTGGCGACTCCATTATTCTCCGGTTTAGTCCCCCGTGGCTACTCCGTACTCCCGACCGGGCCGCGAGCCCGGGACAGCATGCGTCGCCCCAGATTCCTGTGTTCCCACAATAAGTCAGCATCTGGGAATTGTTGTGTTCATCACAGGAGCACAGACGTGCTATGGTTGAGGCCTTGAGCAAGATAGTAGGGCCGGAGGATGCTAACCCTACAATTTTTGTTGGATCAGTACAAAAGGAAGCTTTAAAGATAACCTTTTCTGAGGAGGAACTTCCGGCTGAGGGAAGAATCATAATAGACCCTTATTCGTCAAAGCTGAAGTATGGGGCAAGAAGACCACTTGTGTGATGGTAGATGATGGCTTCTCCATCAAAGTGTGCCCATTGAAGATTTTGGAAAAACTGGGTATGAAGGAAACAGATATGGATCCCTCCAGTATGACTATTAAAGCTTATGATGATAGTAAGAGGGGAGTTGAGGGTACTTTTACAGCAACGGTCAAAGTTGGCCCAATTGAATATGTGGTTGAATTCACAGTGTTTGACATCTCGGCCACTTTTGCTTTGTTATTAGGAAGGCCTTGGTTTCATAAGCTTGGGGGAATGCCCTCCACTCTGCATCAGCTTATTAAGTTCCCGTATGGGGGAGAGATTGTCACCATTCGAGCTGAGGTAGATAATGTTGTGGCCGCTTTGGAAATACAACCTTTCACAAGGTTCCAAGTGTCGGCAACTTTTGAGGAGTGGGTTGATCCTAGGGTGGCTAGGATCATGGAAAAGATGAAGTTCGAGCCAGGAAAAGGTTCAACATTACCTAACTTTAAAGGTGAGACTACTCGAAGGGGTTTGGGGTACAAGTCTGAAGAGGAAAAGCTGAGGGCTAAAAAGAAAGGGTTGAAATTGATGTAATGCTTTGTAAAGCCTTCAGGGTATCAAGGTGAGCCCGAACCGATAAAAGTTAACGGGATTGTGGTGCCTGGATTTGAGATCTTCCAAGATATACTGGGTGAGAAGACGCTTACGGAAGAAGTTGTGAAAGAAGAAGATAAGTTGGAAGAAGAGTTGATGAATTGGAGAGCCTGACTATCGGGGAGGATGAAACTGAGAAAAACCCGGTTATGGAGGATGAAGTGTCTGTGGATGACGAAGACATTTATCTTCCTGATTTATTTGAGTGTACTTCTGCATTTGCTAGCAATAAAGACAATCAATTTGCTTACTTGTCTGAGTCTCTTCCTTTCAATTTGCATGACTTGAGTATATTTGATATCAGCTCAACCAAAACGAATGCATTTAACTTGGGTACACCTGAAAGCCCCATGGAAATCCTAATTGCAAGTGAGGTTACCTCTAAGGAACGGGAGAAATTAGAAGGAATATTGGCCAAATATGCCAAAGTATTTGCTTGGTCCTATAAGGACATGCCTGGAGTAGAGAGAAGCATCGCCCAGCATACAATTCCAACTTATCCGAATATGAGTCCAGTGAAACAGAAACTTTGACGGATGAGACCTGAGTGGGCCGAGAAAGTCAGAGAAGAAGTCAAGAAACAGATAGATGTAGGATTCCTGGAAGTGGTGAAGTATCCTGAGTGGTTGGCTAATATTGTGCCGGTGCCGAAGAAAGACGGGAAGGTCATAATGTGTGTGGATTACAGAGATCTTAACAAGGCTTGCCCAAAAGATGATTTTCCTCTACCTCATATAGATGTGCTACTTGACAGTGCGGCTTTATCTGCCATGTATTCATTTGCAGATGGATTTTCAGGATACAATCAGGTTCTCATGGCTAAAGAAGACAATCACAAGACTGCCTTTGTCACCGAGTGAGGCACATATTTTTACAAGGTAATGCCATTTGGGCTCAAGAATGTAAGAGTTACTTATCAGCGGATGGCCACTACGCTATTCCACGATTTGATGCACAAAGAGATTGAAGTGTATGTGGATGATATGATGGTAAAATCAGAGACAAGAATTGGGCATATAGAAGCATTAGAGAAGTTCCTTCAGAGAGTTGACAAATACAACTTGCGGTTGAATCCCAAGAAATGTGTGTTTGGGGTAACATCAGGAAAGTTGCTGGGATATACAGTTGGAATGGGAGGAATAGAGGTAGACTTAGAGAAGATCAAAGCAATCACAGAAATGCCAGCACCAAAGGAAGAGAACGAATTCAGAGCATTCCTCGGGAAAATTCAGTATATCAGTCGGTTCATCGCCAAGTTGACATCAGTATTTGAGCATATCTTCAAACTGCTGAGAAAATACCAGCCAGTGAAATGGAATGAGCAATGTCAGGCAGTCTTGGACATGATCATAGAATACTTGGTAAAACCTCATGTATTGAAACCTCTGAGACCGGGCAGACCCTTGATATTGTATTTGGCCATAGAATCAGAAGCACTGGGGGATATGATGGTACAGGCAGATGAGACCGGGGTAGAGCATGCAGTCTACTATCTCAGTAAGAAAATACTTCCTATGAAGCCCGCTATCAAGAAGTTGAGAAGATCTGTTTGGTAGTAGTATGGGCGTCCAGAAAATTGCGGCATTACTTCCAATCTTACAAGATCCAGGTAGTGGCAAAGGAGAATCATTTGAAATATCTACATTCAGTGCCTTCGTTAGTGGGGAAGTTGGGCAGATGGTTAATGTTGCTGACAGAGTTTGACATTGAGTATTTCACCTCCAAGGTAATCAAAGGGCGAGCAGTGGCATAGTTCCTGGCAATACTGTTGGACAAAATGACCCATAGCGTCACTATTTACACAGATCATTGTGTTGTTGTAGCAAATTAACTATGTGACAAGGAAATTGCACTCTCATCATTTGTGATTAGATCACCATAGATATATAAATGAAGAGAGGTCCCTATGATTAGTTCCTGGACTGAGAATGATATGAGACAGTATCAGTCCCCGAAGGATTAATCATTAAATATCCCTAGCCGGAGTATTATCGAGACTGGACATCGATAATGCAGAATAGGCTAGTATTGAACTTGTGCGCGTTGTGAGGGCACAACGGCATAGTTCTCATATATATAAGTGTTGGAGACTTATGCAAGTGCGATAGGAGGTCGTGTTTCACCGATGGTACGGGAAACAGCTTCGCTCTGGATAGACCCTTCGGAATCCCATTGGTATTATGACTATGTGTCTATGGGAGGCCGAAATCAAGGTAGGTGTGTATAGTCTTAACCTGAGACTTACATCGCTAATACTTACGATAATTGATAGACTTTGGTCTTGGTGGTACAGGCTTTAACCGGTTCTGCGTACACCACTTCTGGGTTTATCAGAGAGTCGTAGTGTATTGGATGTGATGTCAAGACGGAAGTATCACTCCAGTCATATTGGAGATGATGTCACGCAGGATACGGTATTAGTGCTCTTAAGTGCTGCGCGGCCATCGGGATATTATGACAAGGTCATGTATATCCGATTATAGAGACTAGTTACTAGACATCCGACATGTGCTTCGTACGGGGCAGACACTTATCCAGCCCCAGACCTAGCACGTGACTATCCGATACTGGGCCGATATGCACAATACAATCGTACACTACGCTTGATACAGATCTTAATATTCTTAATGGATATGTCTGGAGAATTGGGTAGACTTGGTGCTTTGCTAGGAGTCGACCTTGTCTCGTAAATCGGTAGAACGTAGTACTTGCTACGTACGTGATTCGGATACTCCGACGACCGTATTTACTGCCAACTTATCCGGAGATCTCATGGGTCGCTTCCCGATAATCCACCGATGACGCACAACTCGCACTCTTGAATAATCTGGGATTATATAGAAGAGAGAGAAAATTAATCTAGGATTAATTACGGAGATATTTTATCTATGATAAAATTTAAAATATCTTCTAGAGAGAGATAACGATTAATTTGGAATTAATCGATAAATTAATATATTCGATATATTAAACGAAATTAGATTTCGACGCGGAATTAAAATTAGATTTTAATTCGGGCGAACGAATTAATTTAGAATTAATTCGTTAGCGACGTGAATAGTGAATTCGCTAGGCGTAATCATTTAATTACGACGCGATGGAAAAATCATTAATTTGGAATTAACGAACCCGAGCCCGAGTGTGATTGCGAGCGCATTCGTATTTCGAATTCGAGTGCGGCGACGCAAGTCACATCAAGCGTCAAATCATTAGTCGCATCAAGCGTCAAATCAAATGTCACTTTGAGTGATGTGAAATGACAACATGTCACTTTATTAAAGTAGATGTGACTTGATGGACTTGTGATGGACTTTTGACTTTGGAGTGTGGAACACTCAAGGACATTACAATAGATTTAATTTGCTTTTTGAAAGCAATTAAATGGTAAAAACATTTATTATTTTTGGAAAATATATAAACAAATGTTATACCACTTTTTGTTATAACTTACACATTTTTTTTTCTCTCTCATTTTGCTCTCTTCTTCTCCACGCCCAGACCATTTTTCTTCACTGGTTTTGAACCAGAAATGGCGTGACACTAAGGGGAAGCAAGAGTGGTTTTTCATGGTGAGAATCATGCTAGCACACTTACGAGTCTTGCGAAGGTGGTAGGGAGGTTTGACCATGAGCCGGGATCCATCGGACGAGGCTTGGAGCTCCGTTTCTCAACTCAAATTCTGTTTTGCAAGGCAGTGGACTGCTGCAGTTCACGCATGAGGCAGTGAGCATTTTGGGCTTCATTCGTCTCCAAATCGACTCAACCGATCGATTTGAGTATTCCGCTACCTCCGTTGATGTATTCACGCATTGATTTCATGTCTTGTTTGATCTTGGGACCTAGATTAAAACCAACAATGGCATCAAGAGCCTTAGGTTCAAGCATGAAAAATGTAGGGCTTAAAATTTGGGTAAATGTTTGTTGAGCATGATTTGAATAAATTGATTGTTTGAGTATGCTTATAACATGTTTAATTTCATTTTGGTTGGACCAATTTGTTGAAAATTGATTTGGAATTATTTTCCCCAAATTTCATGAGCTGGCCGAATGTGTATTGTATTTGGAGTTCTTGGAATTTTTGATTTTGATTCATTAGATGAGTTAGAATCATTAAGGATGATGTTAATTTGAAATAATTGGATTGGATTTTGAATTGAACATTAATCCCCAATTTACTTCACATGGCCGAATTCAATATGCCCTTGAATGTCTTGGTGATTTTGATTTTGTGACATTGGATGTGTATGAATCAATTGGATGGTGATTTAATGTCGATTGTGGGTTCGATTGGATTGAAACCAAATCGGACACAAAATCCCTCCTTGGCCGAGAGCTTTGAAGCATGTAAATGGGTTTGATTTTTCAATTTGTGTGTTGGACATATGATAATGAATTGAGTATGATTAATTGGACTAATTTAGTGTTTTGGAAATGTTTTTAGTTGATTAATCATATAATGCACTTTAAGTAATTAAATTGCTAAATTGGATTTATGTAATTTAATTATTTGAGGCCTTAAATTGGATTTGGGCTTCTAATGTTGTAATTGGGCCTATTGGGCTTGATTTTATCAAGTTGGGTTTAGGCCAAATGGATTGGATCCAATTGGGCCCAAAACCTTAACCATAAAGCCCAAATGCAACTAATGGACCTTTAAAGTTCAATTGGGCCTAATGGGCCAAGATTGATTTATGGCTTATGGGGTAAATCCCGGATTGGACTTTGGTTATCGGTTTGACCCGAGTTGACCAAAAGTCCACGCCTTAAGAAATCAATTAAAAGCCCATTGGACTTTAGTTGAATTGACGTTGGACGTTAATCGGTCTTTGAGACGCGTTACGATTAAATTTGGAATTTAAATCGTAAAAGGTTTATTAATAAAGTGTAATATTTAATTTGGAATTGAATATTGAATTAGTATTAAATACATGTTAAATAGATTGATTTAATGATGTAGTTTAATTTAATTCATGAATTCGTACTTTGAGTACTTATTCGCAAAAACGAGTTTGACTCGAACAAAATCAAATCGTTGTTTGAACATTGGATGATCACTTAATTATCAGATTAATTAATTTGATTAGATTGATTGATAGCATGCTTATGTGTGTGAATACGTGGTTGTGTTTGAATGAATAATGTATATCGGATGGATATTAGATGGGTGGGCAATTTTAGAAATTGTTGTAATAAATTCGATTTATTAAATTGGACCTGCGTGTCCAGCCTTATCACCTTCATTCTCTTTGTATTCTCTTCTCACCTATTCCCCTCCATGTAAATGAGGTTTCTTTAGAAGTGTAGTGTAACGGGTAGAAGTAATACAAGTGCTAGCTTGAGTGAGAAAGGGAGAGATTTGATCTAGGATCAATGTGTTAAGTATCCATCCGCATATCATTATTATTTATTTCATACTCGCTTTATTATGTATTTAGAATGCATGTGTTAAGGGTGTATGATGATGAGACCTTAACAAAGATAATTAAATTGGTAGCCAATTTGCACGCGAAAAACCCTCGTTAAATATCAAGCGTTTATTTTCCTTCCATTGAGTGATTCTTACTCAAGATCCGAGATTGGCGGGGTTGTTGGCCAAAGTCATCCCCTTGTCCGTCGAAGATGTGTTTTAATCACGAGGCTTTGTTCCATATCGGTGTCGTGTCCAAGTTGTGGTTTGTTGGCCAAAGTCAAGACCACTTCTTGTCCATTGACATTGATTACGAAGCTTCCATGTCAATGGGTCCGCGCTTGACTGGGATCACTAGGTTTGTTGTGCCAAAGCCAAGGCCTAGTTGATTCAGAGGAAAAAGGTTAGGGTAATACATTCGATGTATAGGCATATATAAGATATATGTTTGGGACTTGGATGTCCACCTACTGGATCTAGGAGTTGGATGAGATCCAATTGATCTTCGGATCTACCTAGTTAATTATCATACAATTTGTTGGCCAAAGTCAAGATTGTGTGATATTTAACGGGATCCTAGCCCACTAGGAAACACGGTTTCCCGAGTACTCGACAGAGGGTTAGAGGCTCGACGAAAAATAGTGGGAGGCAAGTATTGAATTTGCAACATTCGTTCGAATACTCGCTAAACGCGCTCATCTATATTTTACTCGTCATATAATCAAAAGTATTAGTTGGACTAATATTTTATATGTTGTTTTAAAAAATATATAGTTGGACTATATACAACTCATTCATATATAGTTGATTTTATAATTGGATTATAGTAATCAATATAATTGAATTAAATGATAGTTGATTTTATAATTGGATTATAGTAATCAATATTAAATTATAGTTGATTAAATAATTGGATTATTGTAATCATTATAATAAATAGTACCTTATTAAAATTGATTAAATAGTTGGACTATTGAAATCAAGAAAGAATTGAAAAGTTGAATATTTAAAATATATAATCCTTGGATTAAATGTTTTAAATGATTTAATTTTCAATTGGGAATAAATAATAGGTTACTTTATTTGATAAAATAACTTGTTATATCTAAGCCAAAATTAAGCAAATAAGTAGAGCATAAAATCTTTGAAGATTTATGTGATGATGACTTTAGTGCTTAATTTAATATACTTGACATAAATCTATCTTTAGATTTAAAAGTATTAAAATTGCAATTAATAATTCTTAGAGAATTGATTGACTATTCTAGAGGTGAAAAGTCAAAGTTTGCAATGGGCGAGTTGCACAAGGTGCACATCATTTCGATATTCCAAAACCCAAGGCTTGCCCAAAGGTTTGTGAAATATTGAAAAGATAATTGACATATCCCAAAGTGACTACCATTTGGATATGGAAGACACGAAGGAATTAAAGAAAGGGCGAGGCTCTGACTTTAAAAATATTGTCAAAGTTATGTTCACTACTAGTATTGAAATTGGATTTTAAATACTTAGTGTGGTACATAATATATATGTATTGATGTTCAGAATCCGCTATGAGCTGGATACTGACTTCAAGCCGAGATTTCTCTGCGAATCGGAAACGGGACGAAAGTCGCTGTTTCGACCGTAGATACCTAAGTTTAGGAACTACCCTTTGGGTATGTACTTAAATTAGGAACTGTTATAATGTAACTAGTTTGACTAGAGACATTATCTCTATATCAGTGTTTAATCCGTTGCGGATAAAACCTTTATATTCTAGAACACTAAGTGTTTTATTTATAAAGATGATACTGAGATAAATACATTAGATGTAAATAACAGAATTTATATTTTGAATATAATAAAATCTCAAACATATAAAAATGACAAATAAATAGCTCAAATTGATTTGATCAATAGAGACTTATTTGTGGCATTGTTGTCTAGGACACAATTAAACGAGACTCGTATATCCACACTTTTGAAGAGTGGGTACTAGGACTGATTTGACTATTCAAATAAGGTCTGCGAATCTAGTTTATTAGGTAAAGTACCTAAAATACTATTTACTTGGTAATAGTAATAAGGGCCACCGATCTGTTAGCCCTATTCATGGTGAAGTAAGTGGGCCCATATCTAGCTAGGCTAGATGTGAACATGAATATTTCGTGACCTTAACGGATGTGGCATCACGTTATGGTTATGTGTTTCTTTTGAAGAACACAGATCGGAAACTTTTGAAGTTTTAACACGAAGTAAATAAACAGATCGGCTATAGTATTATTCCGCCACGGTAAGACCGTAATGGAAAATACTTAAGCAGTAAGTTTCATACGTACATGAAAGAGTACGGTATTCTTTCATATGAGGACTCCTCCCGAGACACGTCAGTTAGACGGTGTGTCCGAACTAAAAACGAATTTGTTGGACATGATAAGGTTTATCACGAGTCGCTCTGAGCTACTTTTTCCTTCAATAGGATATGTATTAACAGTGCAAAACTTATTTAGAATAAGGTTCCATATAAATCTGTTTGACAGATGTCATATAGGATATGAACAGGAAAGAAACGGGGTTTCTCATTCCTGATAATTTGGGTATGCCAGGCATAACGTTTGGATGATACCAAACTAAAAGACCCAATTGGATAAGTGCCAATATAGGTTATCCTAAGGGAAACCTTAAGTATAGTACTTATAAATCTCACATGAGAACAATGATTGTTGCTCACCATGCGGTTTTTCCTGAGAGGAATACCGATATGCAGTGGTCAGTGGGAGGATAGTGATACTCGATGAAAATCGAGTAATACTGTTCAAGGCACGAAGTCCTTATGGAACACAAATAGTTCATCTATGATGAATCTATACCATTAATCTTCGAATACACAAGAACTGAGTAGATCGGATAGAGTCAGAAAACAACCTAGGGTATGGGTTTCTGATCTAACCTCATAAAGATGTCAATCTTATGGAGGTGTACCATCCGACTACGTTTTGAGGAAGTGATACGAGGTATCGACTCCCTATTATGGCAAAGTGCCATGAGTCCGAAATGGATTCCATGTATAACAACTATTTTGGATACTAGTTGTTGTACCACAAGGCATTGTGCCTATTGGTACATAAACGTCTTCAAGGAAGACATACATGGAAGGCAACATACCAACGTACAAAGCTGGGCTTTTGACGGAAAGGTATCGTTATCAACATTGTGTTAATAACGGTTCAACCTTTTACCTGTTGCCATGGTAAATCCATTTTGAAAATGCTTGTTGATAACTGCGTATTTCATTTATGAAATGTGTCAGTTGCAGATCAAAATCGCTTTCCTGAAAAGGAAACCTTTTGGAGGATGCTTACAACATCCTGACGATTTTGTATAACCGACAAACAAGGTTTGCGGGTTATTCGATCCATGTTTGGATTGAAGCAAGCATAAGGTTCTTGGAACTGTCGTTTTGAAATAATCATAATGGTTTATGATTTGATCAAAACGAAATAATTCTTGTGTATATAAGAGGTTAGTGGGAGAGCGCACTGACAGTTAAATTCCCATAAAGCAATTGTTGAAAGCTTGGCTTTCATAGAAATTCTCCGTAGAATTCTGGGGAGTAACAACCTTTATTCAAGGAATAAAGATCTACTGGGATAGATTTGGAGTTGTTAACACTCTCTGGGAAATTGTACATTTAAAATGTACTTGTATTGGTGTCTCATACGCTTCGAGCATATGGAGTCACGATCAGGTCAATCCAAGTGATAGTCACTGGATTGAAGTTAAGAACATCTGTTAGTATCTAGAGAACTAAAGATGTTGTCTTAAACTATGGAGAAGGAGAACTTGAAGTGACTGGGATCACTGCTGCAAGTTTCCAAACAATTAAATACTACGGTACTATAAAGTTTGAATAACGGGACAGTGAGCTGGAAATATTCCGAGCAAAATAACTGTTGCCGAATAAACAACAAATGCGGATTATTGCTGCAGCTGAGGAAGCAATAGAAGCCATTTGGATCGAAAATAAATCTAATTAGATTAGATATAGTTCTTTTAGCGGCTGAGCTAGGCGTCAGCACAAGCTAAGGAATTAAAGGTCTCATCGACGATCCAGATATATACTTCTATATCATCTGATTCGTTCGGATCATACATCGTGGCGATGTGATGATCGTGTAAATCGCGTCAACGATAATCAAACAAATCCGCTGACGAAATCCTTTCCTCAGCAATTTGAGCGAACCGTACATAGTTCGGGTGTGGACACTTGAGTGACTCGCTATGTGCCAAGTGGGAGATTGTGACAAAATGACCCATAGCGTCACTATTTGCACAGATCATTGTGTTGTTGTAGCAAATTAACTATGTGACAAGGAAATTGCACTCTCATCATTTGTGATTAGATCACCATAGATATATAAATGAAGAGAGGTCCCTATGATTAGTTCCTGGACTGAGAATGATATGAGACAGTATCAGTCCCCGAAGGATTAATCATTAAATATCCCTAGCCGGAGTATTATCGAGACTGGACATCGATAATGCAGAATAGGCTAGTATTGCACTTGTGCGCGTTGTGAGGGCACAACGGCATAGTTTCTCATATATATAAGTGTTGGAGACTTATGCAAGTGCGATAGAGGTCGTGTTTTTCACCGATGGTACGGGAAACAGCTTCGCTCTGGATAGACCTTTCGGAATCCCATTGGTATTATGACTATGTGTCTATGGGAGGCCGAAATCAAGGTAGGGTGTATAGTCTTAACCTGAGACTTACATCGCTAATACTTACGATAATCGATAGACTTTGGTCTTGGTGGTACAGGCTTTAACCGGTTCTGCGTACACCACTTCTGGGTTTATCAGAGAGTCGTAGTGTATTGGATGTGATGTCAAGACGGAAGTATCACTCCAGTCATATTGGAGATGATGTCACGCAGATACGGTATTAGTGCTCTTAGTGCTGCGCGCCATCGGGATATTATGACAAGGTCATGTATATCCGATTATAGAGACTAGTTACCAGACATCCGACATGTGCTTCGTACGGGGCAGACACTTATCCAGCCCCAGACCTAGCACGTGACTATCCGATACTGGGCCCGATGCACAATACAATCGTATACTACGCTTGATACAGATCTTAATATTCTTAATGGATATGTCTGGAGAATTGGGTAGACTTGGTGCTTTGCTAGGAGTCGACCTTGTCTCGTAAATCGGTAGAACGTAGTACTTGGTATGTACGTGATTCAGATACTACCGACGACCGTATTTACTGCCAACTTATCCGGGGATCTCATGGGTCGCTTCCCGATAATCCACCGATGACGCACAACTCGCACTCTTGAATAATCTGGGATTATATAGAAGAGAGAGAAAATTAATCTAGGATTAATTACGGAGAAATTTTATCTATGATAAAATATCGTCTAGAGAGATAACGATTAATTTGGAATTAATCGATAAATTAATATATTCGATATATTAAACGAAATTAGATTTCGACGCGGAATAAAATTAGATTTTAATTCGGGCGAACGAATTAATTTAGAATTAATTCGTTAGCGACGTGAATAGTGAATTCGCTAGGCGTAATCATTTAATTACGACGCGACGGAAAAATCGTTAATTTGGAATTAACGAACCCGAGCCCGAGTGTGATTGCGAGCGCATTCGTATTTCGAATTCGAGTGCGGTGACGCAAGTCACATCAAGCGTCAAATCATTAGTCGCATCAAGCGTCAAATCAAATGTCACTTTGAGTGATGTGAAATGACAACATGTCACTTTATTAAAGTAATGTGACTTGATGGAACTTGTGATGGACTTTTTGGACTGTTTGACTTTGGAGTGTGGAAAACTCAATGACATTACAATAGAGATTAATTTGTTTTTGAAAGCAAATTAAATGTTAAAAACATTTATTATTTTTTGAAAATTATATAAACAATGTTTACCAACTTTTTGTCTACTTAAACATTTTTTTTCTCTCCTCATTTTGCTCTCTTCTTCTCACGCCCCAAGACCATTTTTCTTCACTGGTTTTGAACCAGAAATGGCGTGACACTAAGGGAAGCAAGAGTGGTTTTTCATGGTGAGAAATCAAGTGCTAGCACACTTACGAGTCTTGCGAAGGTGGTAGGGAGGTTCGCCATGAGCCGGGATCCATCGGACGAGGCTTGGAGCTCCGTTTCTCAACTCAAATTTCTGTTTTGCAAGGCAGTGGACTGTTGCAGTTCACGCATGAGGAAGTGAGCATTTTGGGCTTCATTCGTCTCCCAAATCGACTCAACCGATCGATGTGAGTATTCCGCTACCTCCGTTGATGTATTCACGCATGATTTCATGTCTTGTTTGATCTTGGGACCTAGATTAAACCAACAATTACACCTACGGAAGGGGAATCAGTATAAGTTTGAATTCCCAGATGAAAGATCCAAGCAATAACGTTTCAGGGATGGAATAGTTATTTTTCACGGAGCAGTGAATTACAAAGGAGCCAGAATTGGGATTGTGATAGTGTCCCCCGAAAGGGAAACCTGCCTATGGCCAAGGGTTGACATTTGGGTAACCAACAACATGGCCGAGTATGAAGCATGTCTTTTGGATTGACTGCATTGAAGCCTTGAAGGCTGAGAGCGTGGAGGTCTATGGAGATTCGATTTGGTAATCCGACAGATTCAGGGAGAATGTGATTAAAGGAAGAACGGTTGAAACCTTATATTTTTCACCTCAGAAAGTTGGCACAATCTATCCCGATTGTAAGTTTCAGCACTTGCCGCGGGAAGAGAATCAGATGGAAGACGCATTAGCTACACATGAAGCGACTTTGGAAAATCCAGAGAAGTTAGTAATGAGACCATTGATACTGACAACAGCAAGAAAACCGATCTATGAGACAGAAAGAGTTTTGGAAGTAGAGATCGACGATGGTAAACCTTGGTATCATGACATTCAGAGGTATCTGGAACACAGAGAATTCCCAGAAGGAGAAAGCAGAAAAGACATAATAGCCATTCAGAAGTTGGCTTCTCAGTATGTGATTTTGAAAGGAGAATTGTACAAGAGACAGGTAAATGGCGTTCAGTTGAAGTGCTTGAGAAAGAGAATAGACTCAGAAGGAATGGAACAAATACATGCCAGGGTATGTGGACCGCATATGAATGGGTTGAATTTTTCTCGCAAGATTGTAAGATAGGGTTTCTACTGGTTGACCATGGAGACAGACTGTGCAAACTGGAAAAACAACATTGTCATGATTGTCAAGCACACGGTAATTTGAATCATCTGCCGCACACAGAGTTGCATGGGCTATCAGAGCCATGGCCTTTCTCAGCATGGTGAATTGATATGATCGGGGAGATTTGACTGAGTGCATCGAATAGACATCGTTTCATAGTAGTGGCAGTGGACTACTTCTCAAAATGGGTGGAAGCCGAGTCATTTCGTAATGTTACAGCAAAGCAAATGGCAAAATTCATAGCTCGAAACATCATATGTCGATATGGGATGCCGCATCATATAGTGACAGATAATGGAGTTCAGTTTCAAGGGGAAACGAAGGCAATACTACAGAGATATGGGATATGACATCATAAGTCGTCACATTACCGGCCGCAGGCAAATGGGGCAATTGAGGCAGCCAATAAGACAGTAAAGAAGATATTAGCCAAGATGACAGAGAACTGCAAAGATGGGCTAACAAGCTACCGTATGCCCTTTAGGAGTACAGAACATCAGTAAGAACAGCAACAGGAGCCACGCCTTACTCTTTGCTCTATGGAATGGAAGTAGTACAGCCAATGGAAGTTGAGATACAATCTTTGAGGGTATTAACATAAACAGAGTTACCTGAACAAGAAGGGGCTGCACAGAGATTGGAACAGTTAGCACTACTGGATGAAAAGAGGATGAAGTCCTTGCATCACATGCAGATATATCAGAAGAGACTAGCCGAGCATTCAACAAGAGGGTGCGTCCTACTAAGATCAGAAAGGGTGATTTGGTACTTAAGTAGTCGAGGCCGTCGACGACAGACCCAAGAGGAAAGTTCAGACCTAACTGGGAAAGACCCTACATAGTGCA
Source organism: Zanthoxylum bungeanum (assembly GCA_019454045.1). NCBI lineage: Eukaryota > Viridiplantae > Streptophyta > Magnoliopsida > Sapindales > Rutaceae > Zanthoxylum > Zanthoxylum bungeanum. The sequence goes on from SKCR01004398.1 coordinate 68,911, forward strand.
TAAAGTAATGGGAAATGGGGCAGTGAGACTGTCAGATTTGGAAGGGAACGAGTTCACTAAGCCGATCAACGTGGATAGATTGAAGCAGTATTTTTCCTGAGGGAAAGAGACCGAGTAGTCACCAAAAGGAATTGACAGAAGACCTAACCCAACGGGATAGGAAACTCATTCATGCATGCATGCATACACATAACATATTTGCATTTTTTGTGTTTGTTTCTGTTTTGGCAATAACAGGTTTCAAAGAATAAAAAAGAGAAAGCGGCAAAAGCAAGCCAACCAGAAGCAGCAACATGACAGTGTCATCAGTTTCAGGGTCGAGGCCAATATCCACATCAGTTTGGGGCGAGGCCCATGTCAGCATCAGTTGGGGGATGAGTCCCAGGGTCGAGGACCATATCAGTATTAGTTTAGGGTTGAGGCCCACATCAAACATCAATTTGGGGGTGAGGCCCATGTGAACATCAGTTCGGGGGCGAGGCCCATGTCAGCATCACTCTAGGGATGAGTCCCAAGGTCGAGGCCCACACATATCATCAGTAATTTTGGGGATGAGTCCCAGGGGCGAGGCCCACGTCAGTATCAGAACCAGTTCAGCCGCACATCAACAAGTCAAAAATAGCCGCATATCACCCTTAAAATAACCCCTACATCCACCGAAAAACAGCAGCCCAAATACCTTAAAACAGTAGCCTAAATCACCAAAAACAGTGAACAAAAACTGCACATTAAAATCCTTAAGATTACTGCACAAAACAGCCCCTTAATACAGCAAAAATAGTCCAGAAAACTACAGCAAAACAACAGCGGAACGGAGTAAAGACATCGGTCCAAACAACGAAACAGCAAAAGAATCAGTGAACCAGTGAACCAGTGTTAATCGAGCATACGAGGTCATATATTATTGTGTCTTTATTTTATATGCATGGTAACATAATGCACATGGGCTAACTATGGTGGATTCAAGGTCCTCTATTCGAGGGAAAATGCCTAAAGGCTACCTTTACCACGACGTTTTCCCGCGCTTTTATTATGTCATTTACCTTTTGAATATCATTGTTTTATTTACGTATGCATTGCATTCTTGTGCGCATGGGCTAACTAGGGTGGATTCAAGGTCCTCTATTCGAGGGAAAATGCCTAAAGGCTACCTTTACCACGATGTTTTGCCGCGCATTTTATTATGTCATTTACCCTTTGCATATCGTTGTTTTATTTACGTATGCATTGCATTCTTGTGCGCATGGGCTAACTAGGGTGGATTCAAGGTCCTCTATTCGAGGAAAAATGCCTAAAGGCTACCTTTACCATGATGTTTTGCCGCGCCGGACGAGGTACACCCGATTGAATGGGAATGAGTTCAATTGGGCACACGGGGTCCTACATTGTGGATTTGCTTACCTACGTATGTGTTGCATCATCTATCATGCATCAGGTCTTGTCCCGTTCGAATGCGTTATTGAACGCCATACGAACGTGAACCTTCTGTTTCCCGTTCGAACACATTTACGAACGCTACTCGAACTCGCATGCATTTTTTTTCATCAGGTCTTGTCCCGTTCGAACGCGTTCTCAAACGTTATACGAACGTGAACCTTCTGTTTACCGTTCGAACGCGTTTACTAACGCTACTCGAATGCGCACATATTTTCTTTGTTTTATCATGCATCAGGTCTGGTCCCTTTCGAACACGTTCTCAAATGCTACACGAACGCGAACCTTCTGTTTACCGTTCGAACGCGTTTACGAACGTTACACGAATGCACATACACTGAACTGAGTCATTTTCATCACATTTCATGCATGATCGGCTTCTTCGGTGATTTCCCTTGTATTATGTAATTAACCATGCCATTCCATTATTGGCACTTTTGCTGTTATCATCCATTTGTATTCCCGTATTCATCTATTTGATATGTTCGCAAGATTGTGTTCAAGCATGATTAGGTCTGTAGGATGTTACTTGTTTCTCAAGCATGATTTAGCCATTAGTATGTTATTCCTCCATGCATGATCTTGTTATCTCCTTTCGCAATAGGTGTTTCTTATGTTTATGTTTAGGTTGTTATTTATTTCGTGTTTGATGATTCAACATGTTCATGAGATTATTGTGTGATATCATATGTCTGCCATTGTGATGATTCATTTATACATGCGAACTTAGGAGTAGAATATTCTTGGAAATAAGTTGCGTAGATTCGATTAAATTATTGCACAAATCATTTCATTACAAGTGGCATAAGTAAGGGACCATTCCGAACCCAACGGTTTGAGGTCTTCCCTTGCGAGGGGTGAGTGCGGCCTAAATCATTTCCTGGTCACACCGGGTGGCGACTCCATGTTATTTCTCCGCTATAGTTCCCCCTTGGGCTACTCCGTACTCCCGACTGAGCTGTGAGCTCGGACAGACAGCGTCGTCCAACATCTATGTCCTACAACTACCTAAAAAGTTGTGGAAGTTGCAAAAAAAATGAATGCCGGAAGGAAGGAAAACCTCCAAAATTAGCCCTTCATCGGATTCAGACTCACTAGCTAGCCTCGGATTTGCTCATTCAGCTTCTGCTTCAAACCTTAGCCTTAGACTCACCATGCAGCTTATGCAATCGGCCTATGCAGCCCATGCAATCCACGCGGCCCAAAACCCCATGCACGCCAAATCCCCTCATCAAATCACTTGTCAAACTTAACTAAGATTTGAAATCCCCTTCTTCCCAAATATGCAAGATCCTATACCAAAACTAGAAAGGATTCTCACTTCCTAATATAAGTGATTTGAGTTTCCCTTATAAATCCCTTAAGCACCTTATATGGAAAGTGAAAGGGGAGGAGAGAGGCTGCCGTAGAGGAGTGGTGGCAACATGAAGAAAAAAAATAAAGAAAACACTAGGAGGTAGCAACTATAAAATAAAGGGAAGCGGAACGGCCAAAATGGGAGGAAAAAAAACCTAAGAGGCGGCTACCATCCTCATCGTCCAACGATAGCAGCGTAAAGCATAAGGCAAGTCTGGACGTGGAAGCAGTGAACAAGAACGTGAGAGGAACCTGCGACAGCGGCGTGTGGAGAAACCAACAACCAGAACATGAGCCAGACGTGGGAAGAAGGCAGACCAGGACGTGCAGACCTGGATGTGAACGGCGTGAACCAGAAACAGCAACCAGCAACCAGAAATAGCGAACCAGTAACCAGAAACAGCGAACCAGCAACTAGAAAATAGAAATTGGCAAACCCTAGACGTGAAAATGAGGAGAAACCGAGTGAGAGAGAGAATCGAACCAAACCTTGAAACCAAACTCTGATCCTTCCGGCGACGGCCTAACGCACTTCCGAGAAAGCAACTTAAAAGGTAAGACCTGATGGCACCCTTACCATATTTATTTTTATAGTTCCGGACGCTGCATGCCTGGGTGGATGTGAAATTCGTCCAGTCGGGTATGCGAAGCCCTACATCAAAAGAATGGCCAAATCTCTGGCCGCATTTCTTCTTTGGCATTTCGTTGTTTATTTTTATCTATTTATTCACATTTATTGTTATTTTATTATTTCACCTTTATTTTGTTTATGTTTTTTCATGTTGATGATTATCCTTATATGCATGGTTATATTTTTTTATGTCTGTTTACATTGCATTGATGATTATGTGTGTTATTATCCCTCGCGGTATATCGGATGGAAACTCAGACGTAAATCTCGTAGCCGAATCTGAATGGGCGGTAGTGCTGTTTGTACTTGGGATACAACTCCACGTGCCACTCGGGAAATACTCATATATGTGTGATTGACCCCCTTTTTTATTTGCCATTTATTTTAATGAATCATTTGCTTGTTTCCATTATGTTATGATCATTATTATTTCCATAGCCAATCACGCACGACTGTTTATTATTGACATTTATTATTGACGCTTTTCTTGCTTTTGGTTATTTATTATAATTTTCATTATCGCATCCAGTATTTCTTATTTAATATGCTTTGGAATCACGTTATGTGATTATTATTTTGGTTGGGTATGTTATTACATTTTTATCCTCTTTTATGCATGAATTGCATTAAGACTTGACTATACCGTTGTGTGAACCCGTACATTATACTGGCATAAGTAAGGGACCATTTCGAACCCAACGGTTTGAGGTCTTCCCTTGCGAGGGGTGAGTGCGACCTTAAATCATTCCCAGTTTACACTTGGTAGCGACTCATTCATTCTCCGGTTTAGTCCCCCGCGGGCTAATCCGTACTATGTACGGGCTGCGAGCCCGATAATGTCGTGGTCACCAAACATCATAGGCATAGCGGTAAACCCCGCTTCGCTCCTACAGATGGCGACTCCACTGGGGATAGAGAATCGACCCCGAATCAATACCTTGTAGTGTCTGTGGCTTTGGCTTTGGTTAACCAAGTCTCATATAGTTTGCATACCCTTTAACCCCTGATGATGTCATGTACCGTGAAGTCATTTTCACTCAAGGCGGCGGATCATTATGTCGTGATAACCAACACTCGCTGGCACGTACCCTAGGGTATAAAAATGCGTGATCACTTGGTCACTCGAACCCTTGAGTGGTGAGACCTAGTTGTGTGCAACCCTTCAATTATGAGAGCCTTATACATACCCTTGTAAGCCCACAAATGAACAATATTTATTTGTCCTATAGAAGCTACCCCCCAAGCTTGTGTTTGGGCCCATTGTCATTTGGATCCATTTGGGCTTCTCGTCATAAGATACGAACTTGTTGGGCCACTTAAACTGTGATGAATTTGTATCTTATGATGATTGGGCCAAAAGTTTTCAAAGTGACAATGGGCCACCTATCATTTGAAGTTATTTTGCCATCTTATTGCAAAAGTGTAAAATTGTTGGGCCTTTTCAACTAGGACAAGTTTACACCTCGCGATAATCTGATTGAACTCTTTAAAATGATAATGGGCCAACTTGTATGAAAACCTTGATGGGCTTAGAAGGTCCAAACATGATCTGAATATGCCAGATGCATGAGTCCGATATTCGCACTAGCTTTCATCCATGAAGGGTACGCCTTGTTATGGCATATTTGTATACTTTTGGATATCTACAAGTCCGTCTCCATCACAACCGTGATTACCGAGAGCCCAATTCATTTCTAGACAATGGCACGATCCCCATAATCGGCTTAGTCAATCTTGTAAATGGGCGGTGTTTTTCTTTTACTGATGAAGAGAGACTGAGGTAGCCAAGGTTCACCCCTGTAGCGTAGGAGAGAACAATTTTGTGTAAACCACATTGGTACATAAAATGATTCATACCTAGGGCAGAAATGGAATTACCACGGGTGTGGGAGTAATAAGGTCGGAAGGGTATATGTTGTTTTGATAACCGCATGCATCTCATGAATCCCATGCATCGCATGCATACTCGCATCATGCTAACCCATTGTCTTAAAAGGGAGACTTGTCAAGAAGAGTTTAACAAGCATGGATGTGTCAGGTAGCGAAGGTTCTCGCATGGATCAATTGGAGTCCAACATCACCAAAATTACCGAGAAACTACAAGCCTTGACCAACGTTGTGGCCAATCTGACAACACTCCGCACAGTGGGAACAAAAAAAAACGAAGATGGAAGGCGTGAGGAGCCCCCGAATAGGGTGAGCAAAGAAATCCATGTTTTTGAGGATGACATGGCTGAGTATGCCGCGTGAAGGATAGCCGGGCCTCATGCAGAGTTACAGAAACTCAGAGAACAAGTAGAGTCAGTTATGTTGGACAATTATGACCCATAACATCACTATTTGTACATAACATAGTGTTGTTGTACAAATTAACTATTTGACAAAGGAAATTGCTCTTTTCTCATTTGTAATCGGATTACCGGAATATATAAATGATAAAAGTCCATATGATTAGTACCGGATTAATAAGATATGAGACAATATTAATCCACTAAGGTTTAATCATTTAATATCCCTAGTCATAGTATTATCGACACTGGACATCGATAATGTGGAATAGGCTAGTATTACACTTGTGCATGTTATGGAAGCATAACGACATAGTTCTCATATATTTGGGTATTGGATACCCATTCAAGTGTAATAGGAGGTCGTGTTTACCGATGGTACGGAAACAGCTTCGCTCTGGATAGACCCCTCGGAAACCCATTGGTAGTTTGACTATGTGTCTATGGGAATCCGAATCAGGGAAGGTGTATTCGGTCTTAACCTGAGACCTGCATCGCTAATACTTGCGACAATCATTGTACTTTGGTTTTGGTATTCTGGGGCTTTAACAGGTTATATGTATGCCTCTTCTTGGTATATTGAGAATCGTAGTGTATTGGGTGTGATGTCAAGATGGAAGTATCACTTCAGTCATATGGAGATGATGATCACGCGGGATACAGAACTGGTTCTCTCTTAAATGCTGCACCTATCAGGAAAATATGACAAAGTCATGATTATCCAATTAAAGAGACTAGTTGATTATGATCCGATATATGCTTCGTACGGGGCAGACATAATTGTTGGACAATTATGACCCATAGCGTCACTATTTGTACAGATCATAGTGTTGTTGTACAAATTAACTATGTGACAAATGAGATTGCACTCTTATCATTTGTGATTAAATCACCTAGATGTATAAATGGTAGGAGGTCCTTATGATTTGTTCCTGGACGGAGAATGATATGAGACAGTATCAGTCCACGAAGGATAAATCATTACATATCCATAGTCAGAGTATTATCGAGATTGGACATCGATAAATATGTAAAAGACTAGTATTACACTTGTGCGCGTTGTGAGGGCATAACGACATAGTTCTCATATATTTAGGTATAGGATACTCATGCAAGTGTAATAGGCGGTTGTGTTTTACAGATGGTACGGGAAACAGCTTCGCTCTGGATAGACCCCTCAGAATTCCATTGGTAGTATGACTATGTGTCTATGGAAGTCCGAAATCAGGGTAGGTGTATTTGGTCTTAACCTGAGACTTGCACCGCTAATACTTGCGATAATCAATATACTTTTGTTACGCTCGTCCAGGGCTTTAACAGGTTCTGTGTACGCCAATGCTGGGTATATTGAGAATTGTAGTGTGTTGGGTGTGATGTCAAGACGGAAGTATCACTTCAGTCATATGGAGATGATGGTCACGTAGGATACGATACTAGTACTCTTAAGTACTGCAGTCATTGGGATAAAATGACAAGGTCATGTTTATCCGATTATAGAGACTAGTTACCAGACATCCGACATGTGCTTCGTACGGGGCAGACATAATTCCAGCCCCAGGCCTAGCATGTGATCATCCGATACTGGACATAAATACACAATACTACGTATACTATGCCTGATATAGATCCTTTATTCCTGTAAGGATATTTCCGGAGAATTGGGTAGGCATGGCGCTTTGCTAGAAGCCAACCGTGTCTTGTAAATCGGTAAAACGTAGTACTTGGTACTTACGTGTTCGGATAGTCCGACGACCGAATTTACTGCCAACATATCCGGGGATCTCATGGGTCGCTTCCCGAAGATTCACTGATGACGTATGACTCGCACTCTAAATTAATCTGGGATTAATAAGAAGAGAGAGAAAATTAATCTGGGATTAATTGCGGAGATATTTTATCTGGGATAAAATATCATTTAAAGAGAGATAACGATTAATTTGGAATTAATCGATATATTAATATATTCGATATATTAAACGAAATTAGATTTCGACGCGGAATTAAAATTGGATTTTAATTTGGGCGAACGAATTAATTTAGAATTGATTCGTTAGTGACGTGAATAGTGATTTCGCTAGGCGTAATCGTTTAATTACGACGCAACGGAAAATTCGTTAATTTAGAATTAACGAACCCGAGCCCGAGATTATTTGCGAGCGCATTCGCATTTCGAATTCGAGTGCGGCATGCAAGTCAAATCAAGCGTCAAATCATTAGTCGCATCAAGCGTCAAATCACATGTCACTTTGAGTGATGTGACTTGACAACTTGATTGATTGATGAAGTGATGTGAGTGGTTGGTGCCATTAAAGGCTTGACTTTTTTAAAGCCAAATTCATTCCAAATGAATTTGAAATTCACATTTGTGTATAAGATACACAAATTTGGAACAACCAAATACAACTCTCTCTTTTCTCTCATCTCTCTCCATTCAAGCCTAAGGGGCCAAAAACCTTCTGGTTTACTGTTAAAACCGTGAGCAGTGGGAAGCCAATAGTGGGATTTTGTGGCAAAATCACAAGTGCTAGCACACTTACGAGACATGCGAAGGTGATAGGGAAGTCTACCCATGAGCCAGGAATCATTCGACGAAGCTTGGAGCTTGACGAATGACCACTATGGCCGAAACCAGTGGGCGGTGACAGTGCTACTGCCGTGACTGTGAGGATCAGAAACTTGAAGTTTTGTTGCTTGCCGCGTCGCTCAACCGATCGATGTGAGTATTCCGTAACTTCGTCGTTGTTATTCACACATATTTCATGCTTGTTTATGATCTTGGGACCTTAATAGAAACCAATAACAATTCCAGCCTCAGGCCTTGCATGTGACATCCGATACTGGATCGTAATACGTAATACTACGTATACTACGCCTGACAAAGATTACATATTCCTTTAAAGAATATTTCTAGAGAATTGGGTAGGCACGGTGCTTTGCTATAAGCCAACCATGTCTTGTAAATCGGTAAGAACGTGGTACTAGGTACGCACGTATTCAGATAGTCCAATGACCGTATTTACTGCCAACATATCCAGGGATCTCTTGGGTCGCCTCCCAAAGATTCACCGATGATGTTTGACACGAACAGAATTAATCTGGGATTAATTATGAGAGAGAGAAAATTAATCTGGGATTAATTACGGCAATAATTAATCAGGGAATTAGTTATCATAGAGAGAAATTATTCTAGGATTAAATGCGTCGAAAATTTATCTGGGATTAAATTCGTCGAGAAGAGGGAACGCGATTAATTTAGAATTAATCGGTAAAATAAATTTAATAGTTAAATTCGATTTTACTATTTAATTTATTTGATTGGGCTAAAATAATATATTAGATATATTAATCGAAATTAGATTTCAATGCGGAATTAAAATTAGATTTTAATTCACGCGAAAGAATTAATTTAGAATTAATTCACAGGCGACTTTCATAATAATTTTGCTAAGCATTATTATTTAATTAAATTGGATTTAATTAAGTCGCAACGGAAAATTTGCTTAATTCAGAATTAAACGAACCCGAGCCCGAGTGAAGTTGCATGTTGGATTGTCCGACTTAAATTTAGAATTCATGTGGGGCCCAACAACTTACATCAATGTCTTTGACATTTGATGGAATTTGGTAATGGTTTTGTAAGGATTGGATTGCTTGTAGAATACATAAACCAAATCAACACTCAAACTTAATATTTATTAACTTGTTGACTTTGGAAGTGGTAACAATTACTATTCACAGCACTTAAACTTCTTATTCTCTCTCAAAATGGCGTGAGCTTGTCTTCTCTCCCATGGATTTTTGCTTCAAAAATATACAAAGCTAGCACTTTAAAGAGTCAAAGAAAGGTGATAGGGAGACTAATCCGAGAGTTTGGAACTCGATCTCAAGCTTCGAAGCTTCCAACACATCTAACAAAGATGGAAATTTTTGAAATCTCCTCAACCAATCAATGTGAGTATTCTGCAACTCTCTTGGTAATTCACACATGAATCACTCTTAGTTGATCTTGGCATGTTCTAGGAACACTAACAATTGCTATCAGAGCCACATAAGTTTGATTTGGAAATTCTAGGGTTTATAAACTTTAATTTGGGAATTTTGTGTTTAGAGCTTGATTTTCCTAAATTGATGATTTGGTTGAGCTTATATGATGTTGAATTGGATTTGTGCATTGTTGGATTTGTGAAATATTGATTAGATTAAAAATCCCCAAATCTTATGCTTAGCCGAATTTGATACCCTAGGAAAGCTCTTGGGAATTTTTGAAATTTGACATATTGGATGTGTTGTTAGCATGATATAAATATTAAATGTTGATTTAATTAGATTGAAATCAAATTGAATGATTTTGTATGCCTTAGCCATGAGCCTTGATGCATGTTATAAGATTGATTTTACTCCAATTTTGTGTTGGACATGAATTTGGGAATTAGGCATGATTAATTGAATTACTTAGTTTTTTGGAAGCATTAGATTAATTAATTAATTATGGTAATTACACTTGAATTAAATTAATTTGTAATTTGGAATAATGAATTAATTTAATTTATTGTATTTGGGCTTAAATTGGAATTGGGCTAAAGTTGTTGTATTTGGGCCTAATGGACTTGGTTGGGCCAAGTTGGTTTAGGACAATTGGATTGGATCCAAATTGGGCCTAAACCATTCCATTAAGTCCAAATATAACAAATGGGCCTTTAAATAATTTAATTGGGCCTAATGAGCCGAAATTAATTTTAAAATAAGGTGATTCCTAATTGGGCATTGGCATCTTGGGTTTGACCCATAATTGCCAAAGCCCATGCCTAAAGAATTAATTAAAAGCCCATTGGACTTTAATTAAATAGTATTGGATATTAATTGGGCCTTTGAGACCAATAAAGATTGGATTTGGAATCCAAGTCTAAAAGGCACTATTGAAAGTGTAATTATTTAATTTGGAATTAAATATGAATTAGTATTGAATATAATTTAAATTGGATTTAAATTTATAGTTCGATATAATTCAAGAATACGTATTTTGAGTATTTTTTCTTAAAATGAGTTGGACTCGCTCAAATCAAATCGTTGTTTGAACATTGGATGATCATTTAATTCAAAGATTAATTAATTGGATTAGATTGATTGAATAACATGCTTTGTGTGAATACATGGATGTATTATATGAATAATGTATATAAGATGGATATTAGATGGGTGAGGGCAATTTTGGAAATTATTGTAATAAATTTAGAATTTATTAAATTGGACCTGCTTGTCCAGCCTTTATCTCTCGATTCTTTGTAATTCTCTTCTCACATATTCCACTCAATGTAAATGAGGTTTCTTTAGAAGTATTATGTAATTGGGTGGAAGTATGAATAGTGCTAGCGGGAGAGAAGAAATGGAGTGATTTGTTCTAGGAATAATTTGTGAGATATCCATCTGCATATCATTATTAATTTATTTTTCGCGCCTTATTATGCTTTTAGAATGCATGCTTAAGGGTGTATGATGAGACCTAATCAAAGATAATTAATTGGTTGCCAATTACCTGAAAAACCCTCAACAAATATTAAGCGTTTTCCTTCCATTGAGTTATTCATTCTCAAGATCCAAGATTGGCACTAGTTTGTTGGCCAAAGTCAAGACCTTTACCCATCGCGGATGTGTTTGAATCATGAAGGCTTTGTTCCATATCGTATGTCTTGCCCAAGTTGTGATTTGTTGGCCAAATTCAAGATCACTTCTTGTTCATCGATATCGATTACGAAGCTTTCCAAAGTCAATAGGTCCCGCTTAACTGGAATCATTAAGCTTGTTGAGCTAAAGCCAAGGCTTAGTTGATTTAGAGGAAAAATGTTAGGGAATATATCGGATATATTGGCATATATTGGATATATGTTTCGGACTTGGATGTCCACCTACTGGATCTAGGAATTGGATGAGATCCAATTGATCTTAGAGATCTACCTAGTTAAATATCATTCAGCTTGTTGGCCAAAGTCAAGGTTGTGTGTTATTTAACGGGATCCTAGCCCACTAGGAAACTAGGTTTCCCGAGTACTCCACAGAAGGTTAGAGGCTCGCCGAAAAATAGTGGGAGGCAAGTATTAAATTTTCAATTTCGTTTAGATACTTGTCAATACGCGCTCATTTCAAATTTTTCGTCATTAAAAGTTTTTTAAATATATTAGTTGGACTAATATTCAATTGTTGTTTTAATTAAACAGTTGGACTGTATTTAAACTACTTCATTTATAGTTGATTATATAATTGGATTATAGTAATCAATATATTTGAATTTTACCGATCATTTATAGTTGATTATATAATTGGATTATAGTAATCAATATATATTTGAATTTAACCAATCAAATAGTAGTTGATTATATAGTTAGACTATAGTAATCATTACATTAGATTGTACCTGAAATCGTTGATTGGATAGTTGGACTATAGCAATCAAGATAACTGTAAGATTAGCATCAAAGAACATAATCCTAGGTGAAAATGTCTTTAACGGCATAATTTTCTACATTGGGAAATGAATTTCAGGATAGTCTTGGAAGTCGAGAAATTATTCTATTTGATAGAGCAACCTCTCGGGCCTAAGTCCGGAGTTTAGCAAATAATAGATCATGAGTTTTGGAAGACTTATGGTGATGATAACTTTAGTGCTCAATCCGTTATGCTTGCCGCAAGGACTCCATAATTTCTTCGTCAGAACTAAAGATTAGATCCTTATACCATTGTGTTAAAATTGAAGGATCTTCATAGATCTAATTTTAAATCTTAGAAGTATGAATTGCAAGACAAAACTCTTGGAAAGTTAATGGCTATGCTTAATGTGACACGGGCAGAGCTTGCAAAAGGGCAAGAAGCGCAAGGCGCATCTTACTTCGACATCCCAGAAACAAGGCTTGGCCGAAAGCTTCTAGGGATGTGAAGAAAAATGGGGCAAAGGCTAAATAGTCACAGTATTCTAGGAAGACAAATGACATATCCCAAGATGTCTGCCTAAAATGTGAAAAACGGGGTCACTGGAAGTGTGACTGTCGTATGGACAAGGCAGACATAAAGGAAATGACGGCGGGCAAGGCTCCGACTTCATGTATGTTTGTTATAAACATGACCACTACTAGTTTTAAAATTGGATTTAGATACTGGGTGTGGTACATACATATGTACCGATGTGTGGGATCTGCTGATAAGCAGGATACTGGCTTCAGATGAGATTAATCTGCGAGTCAGAAATGGGACGAGAGTCGCTGTTTTGGCTGTGCAAATCTAAGTTTTGGAACTGCCCTTTGGGCATGTACCTAAATTAGAAAACTGTTATAATGTACCTAGTTTGACTAGAAACATTATCTCTATATCTAGTTTAACCCGTTGCGGATATACCTTTATATTCTGGAACACTAAGTGTTTTGTTTATAAAGATGATATTGAGATATACATATTAGATGTGAATAACAGTATTTATATTTTGAATATAAACAAATATCAAACATATAATATGACAAACAAATAGCTCAAACTGAATTAATCTGTTGAGACTTAAAAGTGGTATTGTTGTCTGGGACACATTAAACAAGACTCGTATATCCACACTTTCGATGAGTGGATACTAGGACGAATTTGATTCTAATTCAAATGATGTCTACGAATCTAGTTTGTTAGGCAAAGTGCCTAAAACACCTTTTACTTGGTAAAAGTACAAGTGCCACCGATTTGTTAGCCCTTGTTCATAGTGACGTAAGTGGGCCCATATCTAGCTAGGCTAGAAGTGGATATGAATACTTCGTAACCTTTACGGTTATGTGTATCTTATGAAACTCAAGTCAGAAAATTTTGAGTAATTCAAAGAGTTTCGACACGAAGTAAGAAGACAGACCGATAAAAGTATTAAAAACATTACAGTCAGACCATAGTGTAAAATACTTAAACATATAAGTTTCAAGATTACTTGAAAGAGTATGGTATTCTTTCACAATGGACTCCTCCTGGAACACCTCAATTTGACGGTGTGTCCGAACTGAGAAATTGAACTTTGTCAGACATAGTAAGGTTAATTATGAGACGCTCTGAGCTACCAATTTCCTTCTAGGGATACACATTAACCAGTGAAATACTTATTTTGAATAAGGTTCCATGAAAATCTGTTAGACATACTTCATATTAGATATGAACAGGAAAGAAACCAGGTTTCTCATTCCTGAAGATTTGAGAATGTTGGGCATATGTTTGGATGATACCAAACTAAAACCCAAATCGGATAAGTGCCTAATTTGTGAGTTGTCCTAGGGAAACCAAAGTATAGTACTTATACAACTCACAAGAGAATAATGTAATTGTTGCTCTTCATGCGGTTTTCCTAAGAAGAATTCATATATGCAGTGGTAAGTGAGAGGAAAGTAAAACTCGATGAAAATCAGAGTAATACTGTTCCAGGCACCGAATGTTAGACAGTAATGACCCATAGCGTCACTATTGTAAATGATATTGTATTATTGTACAAAATTAACTATGTATAATGAAATTGCCTTTTACCGTTTTGTAAAATATTTACTTTGACATATAATGGTAAAAGTCCCTATGATATTCCGATTGGATGATATGAGACGGTAACAATCCATAAAGGTTTAATCATAAATATCCCTAGTCGTAGTATATGAGATTGGAGTACACAGTTGGACGGTCATTTTTGAGTTATATGACTGGTAATATCCCTAGTCAATCAGAAACGTTGGCGGGATTGGACATACGCATATCGCGGAAAGACATAAAGACAGATTTTGAACATAGAAAGTGGAAATCAATAAGCTGTGAGGACGAAAAGGTATATCGATAATGCGAATAGACTAGTACTACACTTGTGCATGTTGTGAGGGCACAACGGCATAGTTCTCATATATTAAGTATTGGATACTTATGCAAGTGCGGTAGGAGGTTGTGTTTTACCGATGGTACGGAAAACAGCTTCGCTCTGGATAGACCCCGCGGAGTCCCATTGGTAGTATGTCTGCGTGTCTATGGGAGTCCGCTTCAGGGTAGGTGCATATGATCTTAACCTGAGACTTGCATCGCTAGTACTTACGACAATCGGTAAACTTTAGTTTTGGTGGTCCAGGGCTTTAACGGGTTCTGTGTACACCTCTTCTGGATTTATCGAGAATCGTAGTGTATTGGATGTGATGTCAAGACGGAAGTATCACTTCAGACATATGGAGATGATGATCGCGAGGGATACAGAACTAGTACTCTATAATGGTTGCAACCATCGGGATAATATGACTAGGTCAGGATTATCCGATTCAAAGAGACTGGTTGCTTGATGTCCGATATATGTATCGTACGGGGCAGACACATCTCCAGCCCCAGGCCTTACATGTGATCATCCGATACTAATTCGATATACACTATACTACGGTATACTACGCCTGTTATAGATCTTATATTCCAATAAGAATATTTCTAGAGAATTGGGTAGACATGGCGTTTTGCTAGAGGCTAACCTTGTCTTGTAAATCGGTAAAAACGTAGTACTTGGTACGTACGTGTTCGGATAGTTCGACAACCGGATTTACTGCCAACATATCTAGAGATCTCTTGGGTCGCTTCCCGAAGATTCACCAATGACGTATGATTTAAACTCGATTAATCTTGGATTAATTACGGAGAGACTTTATCTTGGATAAAATACTATATAAAGAGAGAGAACGATTAATTTGGAATTAATCGTAAAATTATTATATTCGATATAATAATCGAAATTCGATTTCGACGCGAAATTAAAATTAGATTTTAATTCGGGCAAACGAGTTAATTTAGAATTAATTCGTTAGCGACGTAAATAATAATTTCGCTAGGCGCAATTATTTATTTAAATTCGATTTAATTAACGTCGCGACGTAAGTTCGGTATTTCGGAAATATCGAACCCAAACGCGTGAGTGCACGTGGGCCCACTTTCATTTGGAAATAAGTGGGGCCCACATGACACATGTCATTATATGCATTATTTAATTGTTGATGCATTGCATGGAGATAGTGTACAATGCACTCAATGGTATTGCATGGAAATTGAGTGTTTGACACTCTAAGCCATTGCATGGTTTGTGTCATAAGTTTATTATTATTTAATAAATATTATGGCATAAATATAAATTGATTTTTGTAACAAAAAATCAGATCTCCTCTCCCTCTCAAATTACCGAAACAGTGAGCAAATTTTTGGCTCTCCATTTTCTTCATTTGTTTTGTGGCAAGACTTGAAGAATTTGTGTTTGTTTGGAACATAAAAACACATCTTTGGCTAGCACCATCAAGGGATCATACAAAGGTGTTATGGGAAACTCATCTTAGAGCTTGGAAGGATCAAACATTGCTTGGAGCTTCTCTTTTCTGTTTGGCCGAATCCATCACTGCACAAAGGAGAAAGTTTTGTTTCATCAACTCATCCGCATTCCGATCTTTGTGAGTATGATTCCGCCATACTTCAATATTGTTCATTCTTTTATATATTTTGCTTGATCTTTTGATCTTGGGACATGGATTAGTTTTTTCAACAATGGTATCATTGAGCTTAAAGAGCATGCAAATATATTAGGGTAATATTTGGGCAAAATTGATTGAAGCATGATTTGATGATTTTGATTGATTAAGTATGCTTAAATGTATGTTACATAATGTTATACATTATCAATTTCATGAAAAATAAATTGGATTAATTTTTCCCCTCTTGGAGAGGCTTGGCCGAATACTACAAGACCATGGAGATGATGATTTGTTGTTTATAAGATAATTGGATGACTTTAAACGAACATAAAATGACGATTTGTGATTCGATTGGATTGAAAACGAAATCGGTAATTTTTCATCACCTTGGCCGAATGCATGGAAGAGGATTAGGGACTTGATTTGTTGATTAAATAATGTTGGACATGTATTTAAGATAAAAATATGATTAATGGATTAATTTGATATTTTGGGAATATTGATTTAAAGGATTAATCATGATAATACACTTTAATTAATTAAGTTATAAAATTTGGAATTTTAAAATTTGGTTAATTGGGCTTAATTTTGAATTGGGCCTAAAACTATTATATTTGGACATAAATGGGCTTGGTTGGGCCAAGTAGATTTGGACCATTTGGATTGGATCCAAAATGGGCCTAAATCACACCATTTAAGTCCAAATGTAATAAATGGGCTTTTATGTTTAATTGGGCCTTATGGGCTTGATATTGATTTTATGGCAAATGAGGGTGATTCCTTATTGGGCTTGGAAATTGGGTTTGACCCACATTGACCAAGGCCCAAGCCTAATGAAATCAATAGAAAGCCCATCGGACTTTAATTAAACGAACATTAGATGTTAGTTGGGCTTTGAGACCCAATAGTACTAGATTTGGAATCTAAGTTATAAAAGCACAATAAAAGTGTAAATATTTAATTTAGAATTAAATAAAAGGATTAGTATTGAATACGACTTGAAATGGATTTAACGAGTAGTTCGATATAATTCGTGAATTCATACTATAAGTATTTATTCTCAAAACGAGTTGGACTCGCGCAAATGCAAACAATGTTTGAACATTGTATTGTCACCTAATTAAAGACTAATTAAATGGATTTGATTGGTTGTATAACATGCTATGAATGAATGAATGGGATGTGTTGTATGAATAGTGAATATCGGATGGATATTAGAAGGGAAGGGTAATTTTAGAAATTATTGTAAATTTGGAATTTATAAATTGGACCTGCGTGTCCAGCCTTATCTCTTTATCTCTTTGTATTCTCTTCTCACCTAATTCCCCTCAATGTAAATGAGGTTTCTCTTATTGTATTATGTAATTGGGTAGAAGTAGAATAGTGCTAGCGGGGAGAGGAAATGGAGTGATTTGTTCTAGGAACAAGTTGTTTATATATCCATCCGCATATCACTATTACTTTACTTTACGCGCTTTATGATGTTTTAGAAGCATGCTTAAGGGTGTAATGATGAGACCTAACAAAGATAAATTAATTGGTTGCCAATTACGCGAAAAATCCCTCAAACAATATTAAGCGATTTTCCTTCCGTTGAATGATTCTTTCTCAAGATCCGAAATTGGCATTGGTTTGTTGGCCAAAGTCAAGACCTTTGTCAATTGAGGATGTGTTTGAATCATGAGAGTTTTGTTCCACATCGGTGTCCTGTCCAAGTTGTGATTTGTTGGCCAAAGTCAAGATCACTTCTTGTCCATCGACATTGATTACGAAACTTTCCTCGTCAATGGGTCCCGCTTAACTGGAATCATTAGGTTTGTTGTGCCAAAGCCAAGGCTTAGTTGATTCAGAGGAAATGGTTAGGAAAATATATTGGATACATTGACATATGTATTAGATATATATGTTTCGGACTTGGATGTCCACCTACCGGATCTAGGAATTGGATGGGATCCAATTGATCTTCGAGATCTACCTAGTTAAATCATACAACTTGTTGGCCAAAGTCAAGGTTGTGTGTTATTTAACGGGATCCTAGCCCACTAGGAAATTGGATTTCCCGAGTACTCAACAGAGGGTTAGAGACTTGTAGAAAATAGTGGGAGGCTAGTATTGAATTTGCAATTTCATTCAGATACTTAGCTTTACGCGCTTACAAAATTTATTTCGTCAATATTTTAACAATTAGTTGGACTAATAAAATGTTATTTTTCTTGTAACAGTTTGACTGTACCCATATATCGTTAACTAGATAGTTGGACTATCGTAGTTAAGATGGCAAGCAAGGTAAATGTCCGAGACATCATCATGGGTGACAATGTCTTCAAGGGACAAACTTCGCTGATTGGGAAATGAACCTAAGGATAGTCCTTGGGGCGGAGAGGATACTGTATACGATACAAAGACCTCTCGGGCCTAAGCCCACTGAGCCACTTGAGCTGGAGTTATGGAAAACTCACAGTGATGATAGTGACACGGCTCAGTCGATCATGCTTGCTTCAATGACTCAACACTTTCGCCGCCAGAATAGGGACTTGGATCCTTATAATATGATGGCAAGATTGCAAGATCTTCACCGCACTAATAAGCGGATGGCAAGGTACGAGTTAGTGAAGAAAATCTTTCGCTCCCGTATGACTGATGTTAGTTCTGTTGAGGTCCATGGGACTCAAATGATAGCCGAATTGATGAATTGGCTTAATATGGGTATAGTCTTAGAGGCTGAGCTGGCTATAGATGTAATTCTACAGTCACTACCCGATACTTGGAAACAGATTGTCATCAACTACAAATTGATGAATTCGGATGATACTCTTGGAGAGTTATTGTCGATTCTCAAGGAGTCAGAAAAGAGCTTCTGAAAGGCAACAAGCGCGAGGCGCACTTTGCATCAACATCTCAAACGCCGAAAGCTGGGCTCAAGGCAACTGGGGGTGTTAAGAAGAAAAGCATAGAAACAAAGGCAAGGCCAAGTCAACAAAGGCTTCTGGGAAGCCAATGGACAAGTCTCAAGATGTTTGCCTGAAATGCGGCAAGAAGGTCACTGGAAGCGTGACTGCCGCATGAACAAGGGACATAAGGAGGACATACAGGCGGGCAAGGCACCGGCCTCAGGTATGTTTTTATTGAGATAAATATGACTACTTCTAGTCTTAATAAAAATTGGATTTTTGATTCTGGCTGTGGTTCTCATATTTGTACTGATGTGCAGGATCTGCATGATAGCAGGAGACTGGCTTCGGGGGAGGTAGATCTACGAGTTGGAAATGGAACTTCTGTTGCTGTTTTGGCCGTAGGCACTTTTGTTTTGGAACTGCCCTCGGGGCATGTACTTGAACTAAATGACTGTTATTTTGTTCCTAGTTTAACTAAGAATATTATTTCTGTATCTTTGTTAACCCAGTATGGGTACACACTTTTGTATTTAAAAACACCAGGTGTTATTTATATAAAATGATGCAGAAATTTGCAGTGCCGATGCAAATAATGGTCTTTATATTTTGAATATAAACAAATCTCCAAAACGTAAAATAACAAACAAAAGGCTCAAAATGAGTAATCCAAAGGAAGAAACTTATGTGGCATTGTCGTCTGGGACACATCAACAAGACTCGCATATCCACACTTTCGAAGAGTGGGTACTTGGACGGATTTGATCCAAATTCATATGACGTCTGCGAATCTGTTTATTAGGCAAAATGCCTAAATCACCTTTTAGTGGTAAAGGTGAACGAGCCACTGAACTGTTAGCCCTCGTTCATAGTGACGTTTGTGGGCCCATGTCTAGCCAGGCTAGAGGTGGATACCGATACTTCGTAACCTTTACGGATGATGCATCGCGTTATGGTTATGTGTATCTAATGATGCACAAGTCGGAAACTTTTGAGAAATTCAAAGAGTTTCGACACGAAGTTGAAAAACAAACAGGCAAGAGTATTAAAACATTACGGTCGGACCGTGGTGGAGAATACTTAAGTAATGAGTTTCAAGATTACCTGAAAGAATATGGTATTCTTTCACAATGGACTCCTCCTGGAACACCACAATTAAATGGTGTGCCTGAACGGAGAAACCGTACCTTGCTTGACATGGTAAGGTCGATGATGAGTCGCACTGAGCTACCTATATCCTTCTGGGGACATGCATTAGAAAGTGCAATTCTTATTTTGAATAGGTTCCGTCAAAGTCTGTTGAACAGACTCCGTATGAGATATGGACAGGAAAGAAACCAGGTTTCTCATTCCTGAAGATTTGGGGTTGCTGGGCATACGTCAACGTTTGGAAGGTACCAAACTTGAACCCAAATCAGATAAATGCCTATTTGTTGGATATCCTAGGAAACCAAAGGATATTACTTCTATTACCCACAAGAGAACAAAGTATTTGTTGCTCTACATGCGGTTTTCCTTGAGAAGGAATTCCTAAATGCAGTGTTTAGTGGGAGGAAAGTAGAACTCGATGAAAGTCGTAGTGATACTGTTCCTGGCAATGAATCGAGAACGGAACATGAACAGTCCATCCAGGATGAGACTGAACCACAATCTTCAATTACACAAGGACTACGTAGGTCGGAGAGAGTCAGGGTAATACCTGAGAGGTATGGATTCCTGATCTCACCTCATGTAGATATTAATCTTATTGAGGATACTGAACCGGCTACGTATGAGGAAGCGATACAAGGTATCGAATCCACTTTATGGCAAGAGGCCATGAAGGCCGAAATGGATTCCATGTATACCAACCAAGTTTGGACACTGGTTGATGCACCAGAAGGCGTAAAGCCTATTGGATGCAAATGGGTCTTCAAGAAGAAGACAGACATGGATGGCAACGTACAAACGTACAAAGCTAGGCTCGTAGCGAAGGGGTATCGTCAACAACTTGGAGTTGATTATGACGAAACTTTCTCACCCGTTGCCATGATTAAATCCATTCGGATAATGCTTGCGATAGCTGCATATTACGATTACGAAATATGGCAGATGGACGTTAAAACCGCTTTCCTTAACGGAAACCTGTTGGAGGATGTTTATATGCAACAACCTGACGGTTTTATCGCACCAAGACTTGCAAACAAGGTTTGTAAGTTAAATCGGTCCATTTATGGACTGAAGCAAGCATCGAGGTCATGGAACCAACGTTTTGATGAGGTCATAAAAGAATATGATTTCACTCAAAA
This sequence comes from Zanthoxylum bungeanum, assembly GCA_019454045.1. NCBI lineage: Eukaryota > Viridiplantae > Streptophyta > Magnoliopsida > Sapindales > Rutaceae > Zanthoxylum > Zanthoxylum bungeanum. The sequence goes on from SKCR01004398.1 coordinate 90,277, forward strand.
CGTAGATGATCCTTGTGTATATAAGAAGGTTAGTGGGAGTGCACTGACTTTTATTGTCCTTTATGTCGACGATGTATTGCTTATAGGCAATGACATTCCCATGTTAACGTCGGTGAAAGCTTGGCTTTCATTGAAATTCTCCATGAAAGATCTGGGAGAAGCAGCTTTTATTCTAGGAATAAAGATCTACCGGGATAGATCTAGAAGGCTACTTGGACTCTCCCAGAGTACATATATTGATAAAGTGTTGAAGAGATTCAACATGGATCAGTCCAAGAGGGGACTGTTGCCAACATCACATGGCGTCTATCTATCTAGGGACATGTGTCCTAAAACACAAGATGAGAGAGACAACATGAGTCGGACTCCGTTCGCCTCGGCAGTCGGATCGATCATGTATGCCATGATATGTACACGACCTGATGTATCCTATGCTTTGAGCATGTGCAGTCGATATCAGGCCGATCCAGGATAGGATCACTGGATGGCGGTTAAGAATATCCTTAGGTATCTTAAAAGAACTAAGGATGTTTTCTTAATCTATGGAGATGGAGAACTTGAGGTATCTGGGTATACCGATGCAAGTTTCCAAACCGACAGAGACGACTTCAAGTCGCAAACCGGGTACATATTTTGCTTGAATAACGGAGCAGTGAGCTGGAAATCTTCCAAGCAAGATACTGTTGCCGATTCAACAACTGAAGCGGAGTACATTGCAGCAGCTGAAGCAGCAAAAGAGGCAGTTTGGATCCGTAAATTTCTAATTGGATTAGGAGTAGTTCCGTTAGCAGCTGAGCCCGTTCCATTGTATTGTGACAATAGCGGGGCTATAGCACAGGCTAAGGAACCAAGGTCTCATCAACGATCCAAACATGTTCTTCGCCGATTCCATCTGATTCGAGAGATCATACATCGTGGCGATGTGAAGATCGAAAAGATCGCATCAGAGGATAATATTGCAGATCCACTGACGAAGGCTATTCCTCGGGAAAAGTTTGAGCGACATGTACATAGTTCAGGTATTAGATGCTTGAGTGACTGGCTATAGGCCAAGTGGGAGATTGTTAGACAGTAATGACCCATAGCGTCACTATTTTGTAAATGATATTGTATTATTGTACAAAATTAACTATGTAGTAATGAAATTGCCTTTTACCGTTTTGTAATTTATTTACTTTGACATATAAATGGTAAAAGTCCCTATGATTAGTTCCGGATTGTGATGATATGAGACGGTAACAATCCATAAAGGTTTAATCATTAAATATCCCTAGTCGTAGTATTATCGAGATTGGACATCGATAATGCGGAATAGACTAGTACTGCACTTGTGCATGTTGTGAGGGCACAACGGCATAGTTCTCATATATTTAAGTATTGGATACTTATGCAAGTGCGGTAGGAGGTTGTGTTTTACCGATGGTACAGAAAACAGCTTCGCTCTGGATAGACCCCGCGGAGTCCCATTGGTAGTATGTCTGCGTGTCTATGGGAGTCCGCTTCAGGGTAGGTGCATATGATCTTAACCTGAGACTTGCATCGCTAGTACTTACGACAATCGGTAAACTTTAGTTTTGGTGGTCCAGGGCTTTAACGGGTTCTGTGTACACCTCTTCTGGATTTATCGAGAATCGTAGTGTATTGGATGTGATGTCAAGACGGAAGTATCACTTCAGACATATGGAGATGATGATCGCGAGGGATACAGAACTAGTACTCTATAATGGTTGCAACCATCGGGATATATGACTAGGTCAGGATTATCCGATTCAAAGAGACTGGTTGCTTGATGTCCGATATGTGTATCGTACGGGGCAGACACATCTCCAGCCCCAGGCCTTACATGTGATCATCTGATACTATTCGATATACACTATACTACGGTATACTACGCCTGTTATAGATCTTATATTCCAATAAGAATATTTCTAGAGAATTGGGTAGACATGGCGTTTTGCTAGAGGCTAACCTTGTCTTGTAAATCGGTAAAAACGTAGTACTTGGTACGTACGTGTTCGGATAGTTCGACAACCGGATTTACTGCCAACATATCTAGAGATCTCTTGGGTCGCTTCCCGAAGATTCACCAATGACGTATGATTCAGAGACTTTATCTTGGATTAATTACGGAGAGACTTTATCTTGGATAAAATACTATAAGAGAGAGAACGATTAATTTGGAATTAATCGTAAAATTATTATATTCGATATAATAATCGAAATTCGATTTCGACGCGAAATTAAAATTAGATTTTAATTCGGGCAAACGAGTTAATTTAGAATTAATTCGTTAGCGACGTAAATAATAATTTCGCTAGGCGCAATTATTTATTTAAATTCGATTTAATTAACGTCGCGACGTAAGTTCGGTATTTCGGAAATATCGAACCCAAACGCGTGAGTGCACGTGGGCCCACTTTCATTTGGAAACGTGTGGGGCCCACATGACACATGTCATTATATGCATTATTTAATTGTTGATGCATTGCATGGAGATAGTGTACAATGCACTCAAGGGTATTGCATGGAAATTGAGTGTTTTTGACACTCTAAGCCATTGCATGGTTTGTGTCATAAGTTTATTATTATTTAATAAATATTATGGCATAAATATAAATTGATTTTTGTAACAAAAAATCAGATCTCCTCTCCCTCTCAAATACCGAAACAGTGAGCAAATTTTTGGCTCTCCATTTTTTCATTTGTTTTGTTGCAAGAATTGAAGAATTTGTGTTTGTTTGGAACATAAAAACACATCTTTGGCTAGCACCATCAAGGGATCATACAAAGGTGTTATGGGAAACTCATCTTAGAGCTTGGAAGGATCAAACATTGCTTGGAGCTTCTCTTTTCTGTTTGGCCGAATCCATCACTCCACTGCACAAATGAGAAAGTTTTGTTTCATCAACGCATCCGCATTCCGATCTTTGTGAGTATGATTCCGCCATACTTCAATATTGTTCATTCTTTTATATATTTTGCTTGAATCTTTTGATCTTGGGACATGGATTAGTTTTTTCAACACCGAATCCTCATGGAACACCAACAGTTCATCAGGGATTAAACTGTACCAATAATCTTCGAATGCACAAGAACCACGTAAGTCGGAGAGAGTCAGAAAACAACCTAGGAGGTAGGTGTTTCTGATCTCACCTCATGTAGATATCAATCTTATTGAGGAAGACAAAACGACTACGTATGAGAGTGATACAAGGTATCGACTCCTTTTATGGCAAAGTTCCATGAAGTCCGAAATGGATTCCATGTATACAACCAAGTTTGGACACTGGTTGATGTACCAGAAGGCATTGTACCTGTTGGTACTAAATAAGTCTTTAAGGAAGACATACATGGATGGCAACATACAAATATACACAGCTAGGCTTGTACAGAAAGGGTATCGTCAACGACATAGTGTCGACTAAGATGAAACGTTTTCACTTGTTGCCATGATTAAAATCCATTTTGGATAATGCTTGCTAATGTTGCATATTTCATTTATGAAATATGGCATATAGTACGTCAAAAATGTTTTCCTTAACGGAAACCTTTTGGAGGATGTTTACAACATCCTGACGGTTTTGTTGTACCAAAACAAGCAAACAAGGTTTGCAAGTTAAATCAATCCATTTATGGATTGAAGCAAGCACTGCGTTCTTGGAACTAACGTTTTGATAAGATCATAATGGTATATGGTTTCATTCAAAAGAGTAAAGATTCTTGTGTATATGTGAAGGTTATTGGGAGTGCACTGACAATGATTGTCATATATAATGATGACATATCATTTCTTGGAAATGACATTCCCATAATATAATAGGTGAAAGCTTGGCTTTAATGAAAATTCTCCATAGACTACTTGGAAGAGTCAACCTTTATTCTAGGAATAAAGATCTACTGGGATAGATCTAAAAGTTGTTGGCACTCTCCGAGAACTCGTACATTGAAAAACATGTACATGACCTGGTGTCTCATACGCTTTTAGCATATGGAGTCACAATCAGGCCAATCCAGGTGATGGTCACTGGATTGATGTTAAGAACATCCTTAAGTATCTTAGACGAACTAAGGATACTTTCTTAAGCTATGGAGAAGGAGAACTTGAAGTGACTGGGTTCACTGTTGCAAGTTTCCAAACCGATCAAGACGACTTTAAGTCGCAATAAGGGTATATATTTAGTTTGAATAACGGAACAGTGAGCTGGAAATCTTCCAAGTAAGATATTATTGCGGAATAAACAATAAGAGCGGAACATTGCTGCAGCTGAGGCAGCAATAAAATCATTTTTTAGCTATATAATCCTAATTAGATTAGGTGTAGTTCTGTTAGCAACTGAGCTAGGCCACAGCACAGGCTAAGAACTAATGGTCTCATCAATGATCAAAGTATGTACTTCGACTAATTCATCTAATTCGTTCGGATCATACATCGTGGCGATGTGATGATCGAATAAATTGCATCAGATGATAACCTTGAAAATCCACTGACGAAAGCTATTTCTCAGCAGAAATTTGAGCAACCCGTACATAGTCAGATGTTAGACACTTAAGTGATTGGCTATAGGCCAAGTGGGAGATTGTTGGACAATTATGACCAATAGCATCACTATTTGTACAGAACATGGCGTTGTTGTACAAATTAACTATGTGACAAAGGAAATTGCTCTTTTATCATTTGTAATCGGATTACCGGGATATATAAATGATAAAAGTCCATATGATTAGTATCGGATTAATAAGATATGGGACAATATTAATCCACTAAGGTTTAATCATTAAATATCCATAGTCGTAGTATTATCCAGACTGGACATCGATAATGAGGAATAGGCTAGTATTACACTTGTGCGTGTTATGGAAGTGTAACGACATAGTTCTCATAGATTTGGGTATTAGATACTCATGCAATTGTAATAGAAGGTTGTCTTTACCGATGGTACGGAAACAACATCGCTCTGGATAGACCCCTCAGAAACCCATTGGTAGTATGACTATGTGTCCATGGGAATCCGAATCAGGGTAGGTGTATTTGGTCTTAACCTGAGACTTGCATTGCTAATACTTGCGACAATAGTATACTTTGGTTTTGGTCGTTCGGGGCTTTAACAGGTTCTGTGTACGCCTCTTCTGGGTATACTGAGAATCGTAGTGTATTGGGTGTGATGTCAAGATGGAAGTATCACTTCAGTCATATGGAGATGATGATCACGCTGGATACAAAACGGGTTCTCTCTTAAATGTTGCAGCTATCGGGATAATATGACAAAGTCATGATTATCCGATTAAAGAGACTAGTTGCTTGTGATCTGATATATGCTTCGTACGGGGCAGACACAATTCCAGCCCCAGGTCTTGCATGTGACATCCAATACTGGATCGTAATACGCAATACTACGTTTACTACGCGTGACAAAGATTACAGATTCCTTTAAAGAATATTTCTGGAGAATTGGTTAGGCACGGTGTTTTGGTAGAAGCCAACCTTGTCTTGTAAATCGATAAGAACGTGATACTAGGTACGCACGTATTCGGATAGTCCGATGACCGTATTTACTGCCAACATATCAAGGGATCTCTTGGGTCACCTCCCAAAGATTCACCGATGATGTTTGACTCGAACATAATTAATCTGAGATTAATTATGAGAGAGAGAAATTAATCTAGGATTTATTACCGCAATAATTAATCTGGGAATTAATTATCATAGAGAGAAATTAATCTAGGATTAATTGCGTTGAAAATTTATCTGGGATTAAATTCGTCGAGAAGAGGGAACGCGATTAATTTAGAATTAATCGGTAAAATAAATTTAATAGTTAAATTGGATTTTACTATTTAATTTATTTGATTGGGCTAAAATAATATATTAGATATATTAATTGAAATTAGATTTCAATGCGGAATTAAAATTAGATTTTAATTCGCGCGAAAGAATTAATTTAGAATAAATTCACAGGCGACTTTCATAATAATTTTGCTAAGCATTATTATTTAATTAAATTGGATTAAATTAAGTTGCAACGGAAAATTCGCTTTATTCGAAATTAAACGAACCCGAGCCTAAGCGAAGTTGCGTGTTGGATTGTCCAACTTAAATTTAGAATTCAAGTGGGGCCCACCAACTTACATCAATGTCTTTGACATTTGATGGAATTTGGTAATGGTTATGTAAGGCTTGGATTGCTTGTAGAATACATAAACCAAACCAACACTCAAACTTAATATATATTAACTTGTTGACTTTAGAAGTGGTAACAAGTTACTATTCACAACACTTAAACTTCTTCTTCTCTCTCAAAATGGCGTGAGCTTGTCTTCTCTCCCATGGATTTTTGCTTCAAAAATCTACAAAGCTAGCACTTTAAAGAGTCAAAGGAAGGTGATAGGGAGACTAATTCGAGAGTTTGGAACTCGATCTCAAGCTCCGAAGCTTCCAACACATCCAACAAAGATGGAAATTTTTAAAATCTCCTCAACCAATCAATGTGAGTATTCCGCAACTCTCTTGGTGAACCAAGTGGGGCCCACAGAAGTCATATCACCAAGTCTATCTCATCACCTTTTTGGTTGATGGAAGTAGTTAGTGGTTGTTAATTTGTTCAACACACAAGTTTGATAGGTTGAGTGACATTTACCTAATGTTATTTTTGGTATATGACTTTTATTTTTGGAAAATAATTAAACTCAACACACTTATCACTCTCATTTTCTCTCACCACCGAATTTGCCTCACTCCCTCTCTATCTCCAAAAGCCGAGAGTTGCAAGGAACAAGAAGAAATTTGTTGCAAATTTTTTCAAAGTGCTAGCTCACAAAAGGGTCAACAAAGGTGATAGGGAAACTACTCCCATGATTTGGAATTCATTCACCAAAGCTTGGAGCTCAACATACATTCAAAGAGAAGCTTGGAGCAACTTCAAAGGAGCAAACGTTTTGAACTCTCCACCTACATCCAATCCGTTCAATGTAAGTATTTCCGCTATTTCTTTGCGTATTCACACTTATTTTATGCTTAATGATCTTGGATTTTGTTCTTAGAGAACCCAACAAGTTACCTGCAAGATGAAGGGAAAATATGAAGATCTATTAGACTATGATGCGATAACTTTCAAAAAACAGCTGCCTCCCCAGTTTAAAATTTTACGGACAAAATAGAAAGACCATTGGGGTCTTTCAGGGACCAAGCTCGCTCCTGCTGAGGTCGCCGCCATCAGAAACAGGTGATTCTCCAATTTTGGTAGACCTTTGTCAAAGGTGTTTGAAAAGCTGAAGAGTCAAGGACTCCTAAAACCCTTAGAACCTAAACCACTTCGAAACCTTGTGCCACGCCACCTCGACCTAAACCTATACTATCACTTCCATCAGCAAAAAGGCCATGAAACTGACAACTACACTCGTCTTAGGCATGAGGTCCAAGACCTCATTGACACCCATAAGATATCCGACCCGGAAAAAGAACAACTCAACACACACGGAAACCTTCTACCCAACTACCACTCTGTTCCACCACCCACCTACATGATCAACTCTGGCCTGCCCGAAAGCTTTGTCCTCCAAACTCTCAACCACTAAGCTTCTTACATGGGGATATGGGACAGCAGCAGTGAAGATGAAATAGAGCAGTGGAGAGATTTCTGGGAAAACTTCTCGAGCAGTGATGAAGAGGAGGTAAATGGGATGACTCGCAGTGGATGTTTTTACAATGATGTAATGGAGAAAGGCAAAGAAGTGCTAAAAGAAGGCCTAGAGGTGACGGAGAATACATATAATACTGAGGGGGATACTGTGTTACGTCAATTGAAGAATACACGGGCACAAGTGAGCATATGGGAGTTATTATGCTCCTCTCAAGAGCACAGGCTTGCCATGGTAGAAGCTCTAAGCAAGATAATGGTACCTGAAGATGCAAACCCGACAATTTCCGTAGGGTCGGTACAGAAAGAGGGTAGGCAGATGATAACATTCTCTGAAGAAGAGCTCCCGATGGAGGGGGTGAATCACAACAAGCCACTATTAATAAAAATGGAAGTAAGAGGCAAGAAGACATCTTGTGTAATGGTGGATGATGGATCATCTATCAATGTGTGCCCTTGAAGATTCTATCAAGGTTGGTATGCAGAAAAGGATATTTAAGCCTTTCCAGCATGACTATCAAGTATATGACGATAGAAAAAAAGACGGGAGTCGAATGGTAACTTTCGTTTATAGTAGCCAAAGTGGGCCCGATAGAAGAGACCGGTGGTGTAGTTCACAGTCTTGATATCCCATCTAACATTTGCTTGTTATTGGGGAGCCTGGTTTATATTAGACTTAGGTGTTAGACAAAATGACCCATAGCGTCACTATTTGCACAGATCATTGTGTTGTTGTAGCAAATTAACTATGTGACAAAGAAATTGCACTCTCATCATTTGTGATCAGATCACCATAGATATATAAATGAAGAGAGGTCCCTATGATTAGTTCCTGGATTGAGATGATATGAGACAGTATCAATCCACGAAGGATTAATCATTAAATATCCCTAGCCGTAGTATTATCGAGACTGGACATCGATAATGCGGAATAGGCTAGTATTGCACTTGTGCGCGTTGTGAGGGCACAACGGCATAGTTCTCATATATATAAGTATTGGATACTTGTGCAAGTGCGATAGGAGGTCGTGTGTTTCACGATGGTACGGGAAACAGCTTCGCTCTGGATAGACCCTTCGGAATCCCATTGGTATTATGACTAGGTGTCTATGGGAGGCCGAAATCAAGGTAGGTGTGTATAGTCTTAACCTGAGACTTACATCGCTAATACTTACGACAATCGGTAAACTTTGGTTTTGGTGGTGGGGGATCTTAACTGGTTCTGTGTTCACCTCTTCTGGGTTATCAGAGAATCGTAGTGTATTGGATGTGATGTCGAGACGGAAGTATCACTCCAGTCATAATGGAGATGATGTCACGCAGGATACGGTATTAGTGCTCTTAAAAGTGATGCGCATCCAATCGGGATATTATGACCAGGTCATGAATATCCGATTATAGAGACTAGTTACCAGACATCCGATATGTGTTTCGGACGGGGCAGACACTTATCCAGCCCCAGCCCTAGCACGTGACCATCCGATACTGGGCCGATATGCACAATACATTTGTATACTACGCTTGATACAGATCTTAATATCCTTAGAGGATATGTCCGGAGAATTGGGCAGACTTGGTGCTTTGCTAGGAGTCGACCTTGTCTCGTAAATCGGTAGAACGTAGTACTTGGTACGTACGTGATTCGGATACTCCGACGACCGTATTTGCTGCCAACTTATCCGGAGATCTCATGGGTCGCTTCCCGATAATCCACCGATGACGCACAACTTGCACTCTTGAATAATCTGGGATTATAACAGAAGAGAGAGAGAATTAATCTAGGATTAATTACGGAGATATTTTATCTGGGATAAAATATCGTCTAGAGAGATAACGATTAATTTGGAATTAATCGGTAAATTAATATATTCGATATATTATACGAAATTAGATTTCGACGCGTAATTAAAATTAGATTTTAATTCGGGCAAACGAGTTAGTTTGGAATTAATTCGTTAGCGACGTCAAATTATTCGATTGAATTAACGTCGCGACGTAAGCTCGGTATTTCGGAAATATCGAACCCGAACGCGTGAGTGCACGTGGGCCCACTTTCATTGGGAAACGTGTGGGGCCCACATGACACATGTCAAGATATGCATTAACTTTGACACATGTCATATTATGCTTATTTGACACTCTAATGCTTTGCATGGAGATTGTGTACAATGCACTCAATGGTATTGCATGGAAATGAAGTGTTTGACACTCTAAGCCTTTGCATGAATTTGTGTCATAAGTTTATTATTAATTTAATAAATTATGGCATAAATATAAATTGATTTTTGGTAAATCATTTTAATTAAACAAACCATTACACAATTTTCTCTCATTTCTCTCTTCTCTCTCACGGCAACACAAGGAGTGTTCACTGGTTTGGAACCAGTTTGGGCGTGAGTTAAAGGGAAGCAAGAGTGGTTTCTCATGGTGAGAAATCAAGTGCTAGCACACTACAAGTCTTGCGAAGGTGGTAGGGAGGTTCGACCATGAGACGGGATCCATCCGACGAAGCTTTGAGCTCCGTTTCTCATCTCAAATTTCTGTTTTTGGAGGCAGTGGACTGCATGCAGTGGAGCTCAAAGGCAGTACGTTTTTGGGCTTGATTCATCTTCAAATCGACATAACCGATCAATGTGAGTATTCCGCTACCTCCGTTGATGTATTCATGCATGTTTCATGTCTTGTTATTGATCTTGGGACCTTAGATTAAACCAACAATGGCATCATGAGCTAAAGTTGCAAGCATGAAATTTGTAGGGCTTAAAATTTGGGTAAATGTTTGTTGAGCATGATTTGAATGAATTGTTTGTTTGAGTATGCTTATAACATGTTTAAATTCATTTTGGTTGGACTAATTTGATGAAAATAGATTTGGAATTATTTTCCCCAAACTTGTCACCTTGGCCGAATGTATATTGATTTTGAATCATTGGAATTTTGTTGATTTTGATTCATTGGATGAGTTAAAATCATGTAGGATGATGTTAATTTAATGTCAATTGGATTGTACTTTGAATTGAACATAAACCCTAAATTCCATACCTTGGCCGAATGTGAAATGCCCTAAATGTCTTGGTATATTTTGATTTTATGAACATTGGATGTGTATGAAATCATTCGGGAAGTTAATACGTTGTCGATTGTGTAATTAATCGGATTGAATTCAAATCGGACAAAATAACCTTCCTTGGCCGAGACTTAGCAAGCATGTTTATGGGTTTGATTTTTCATTATTGTGTTTGACATGATAATGAATTAAGCATGATTAATTGGACTAATTTGGTGCTTCGGAAATATCGATTTAGGTCATTAATCATCGTAATGCACTTTTGGTAATTAAATTGTGAAAATTGGATTTTTGGATTTAATTAATTGGGCCTAATTTTGGAAATTAGAATTTAAGTTGTAATTGGGCCTATTGGGCTTGATTTATCAAGTTTGGTTTAGGCCAAGTGGATTGGATCCAATTGGGCCCAAAACCTTAACCATAAAGCCCAATTGCGACTAATGAACCTTTAAAGTTTAATTGGGCCTAATGGGCCGAAATTGATTTCTAAGGCATTTTGGGTGATCCCACTATTGGGCTTTGGTTGCCGAAGCCCATGCCTAAAGAAATTAATTGAAGCCCATTAGACTTAAATTAAATTGACGTTGGACGTTAATCGGACTTTGAGTCCCGACACGATTGAATTTGGAATTTAAATCGTAAAAGGTTTATTAATATAAAGTGCAATATTCAATTTGGAATTGAATAGTGAATTAGTATTAAATACATGTTAAATTGGATTTAATTATGTAGTTTAATTTAATTCATGAATTCGTACTTTGAGTACTTATTCGCAAAAACGAGTTTGACTCGAACAAAATCAAATCGTTGTTTGAACATTGGATGATCACTTAATTATCAGATTAATTAATTTGATTAGATTGATTGATAGCATGCTTGTATGTGTGAATACATGGTTGTGTTGAATGAATAACGTATATCGGATGGATATTAGTCGGGTGGGCAATTTTGGAAATTGTTGTAATAAATTTGATTTATTAAATTGGACCTGCGTGTCCAGCCTTATCACCTTCTTTCTCTTTGTATTCTCTTCTCACCTATTCCCCTCTATGTATATGAGGTTTCTTTAGAAGTGTAGTGTAACGGGTAGAAGTAGTACAAGTGCTAGCTTGAGTGAGAAAGAGAGAGATTTGATCTAGGATCAATGTGTAAAGTATCCATCCGCATATCGTTATTATTTTATTTCATACTCGCTTTATTATGTATTTAGAATGCATGTTTAAGGGTGTATGATGATGAGACCTTAACAAAGATAATTAAAATTGGTAGCCAATTTGCATGCGAAAATCCCTCAACATATATTAAGCAAATATCCTTCCATTGAATGATTCTTGTTCAAGATCCGAAGTTGGCATTGGTTTGTTTTTGACCAAAGTCAAGACCTTTGTCAATCTAGGATGTACTTGAATCATGAGAGTTTTGTTAGATATCGGTGTCTTGTCCAAATCGTGATTTTTATTGGCCAAAGTCAGATCACTTTTTGTCCAATGACATTGATTACGAAACTTTCCTCGTCAATGGGTCCCGCTTAACTGGAATCATTAGGTTTGTTTTTGGCCAAAGCCATGGCCTAGATGATTCAGAGGATAGGGTTAGGAAAATATATTGGATATATTGACATTATATTGTATATATGTTTCGGACTTGGATGTCCACCTAACCGGATCTAGGAATTGGATGAGATCCAATTGATCTGTGAGATCTACCTAGTTAAATAGCATACAGCTTTTTATTGGCCAAAGTCAGGGTTGTGTGTTATTTAATGGGATCCTAGCCCACTAGGAAACACGGTTTCCCGAGTACTCCACAGAGGGTTAGAGGCTCGACGAAAAATAGTGGGAGGCAAGTATTGAATTTGCAACATTCGTTCAATTACTCGCTAAACACGCTCATTTATATTTTACTCGTCGTATTAATCAAAAGTATTAGTTGGACTAATATTTTATGTTGTTTTTTTTAAATATATAGTTGGACTATATACAAACTTATTCAATATATAGTTGATTTTATAATTGGATTATAGTAATCAATATAATTGAATTAAAATGATAGTTGATTTTATAAATGGATTATAGTAATCAATATTAAAATTATAGTTGATTAAATAATTGGATTATTGTAATCATTATAATAAATAGTACCTTATTAAAATTGATTAAATAGTTGGACTATTGAAATCAAGATAGAATTGAAAGGTTGAATATTTAAAATATATAATCCTTGGATTAAATGTTTTAAATGATTTAATTTTCAATTGGGAATTAATAATAGGTTAATTTATTTGATAAAATAACTTATTATGACTAAGCCCATTATTAAGCAAATAGTAGAGCATAAAGTCTTTGGAAGATTTATGTGATGATGACTTTAGTGCTTAATTAATATACTTATAATAAATCTATCTTTAGATTTAAAAGTATTAAAATTGCAATTAATAATTCTTGAAGAATGATTTGACTATTCTAGTGGAGAAAAGTCAAAGTTTGCAATTGGGCATGTAGCACAAGGTGCACATCGTTTCGATATTCCGAACCCAAGGCTTGGCCAAAGGTTTGTGAAATATTGAAAAGGATAATTGTCATATCCCAAAGTGACTACCATTTGGATATGGAAGACACGAAGGAATTAAAGAAAGGGCGAGGCTCTAACTTTAAAAAATATTTGTCAAAGTTATGTTCACTACTAGTATTGAAATTGAATTTTAAATACTTAGTGTGGTACATAATACATATATGTATTGACGTTCAGAATCCGCTGTGAGCTGGATACTGGCTTCAAGCCGAGATTTCTTGCGGATTGGAAACGGGACGAAAGTCGCTGTTTCGACCGTAATACCTAAGTTTGGGAACTACCCTTTGGGCAGGTACCTAAATTAGGAAATGTTATTATGTAACTAGTTTTACTAGAGACATTATCTCTATATCAGTGTTTAATCCAATGCGGATAAAACCTTTATATTCTAGAACACTAAAGTGTTTCATTATATAAAGTTGATACTGAGATAAATACATTGGATGTAAATAACATAATTTATATTTTGAATATAAATAAAATCTCAAACATATAAATGACAAATAAATAGCTCAAATTGATTTGATCAATGGAGACTTATTTGTGGCATTGTTGTCTAGGACACAATTAAACAAGACTCGTATATCCGTACTTTTGAGAAGTGGGTACTAGGACTGATTTGACTATTCAAATAAGGTCTACGAATCTAGTTTATTAGGTTAAATACCTAAAATACTATTTACTTGGTAATAGTAAAAGGGCCACCGATCTGTTAGCCCTATTCATGGTGAAGTAAGTGGGCCCATATCTAGCCAGGCTAGATGTGAACGTGAATATTTCGTGACCTTAACGGATGCAGCATCGCGTTGTGGTTATGTGTTTCTTTTGAAGAACACAGATCGGAAACTTTTGAAGTTTCGACACGAAGTAAATTAACAGATCGGCTATAGTATTATTCCGCCACGGCAAGACCGTAATGGAAAATACTTAAGCAGTAGGTTTCTAATGTACATGAAAGAGTACGGTATTCTTTCATATGAGGACTCCTCCGAGACACGTCAGTTAGACGGTGTGTTCAAACCAAAAAACGAATTTTGTTGGACATGATAAAGTTTATCACGAGTCGCTCTGAGCTACTATTTCCTTCAACAGGATATGTATTAACAGTGCAAAAACTTATTTGGAATAAGGTTCCATATAAATCTGTTTGACAGATATCATATAGGATATGAACAGGGAAGAAACGTGGTTTCTCATTCCTGATAATTTGGGTATGCCAGGCATAACGTTTGGATGATACCAAACTAAAGACCCAAATTGGATAAGTGCCAATATAGTTATCCTAAGGGAAACCTTAAGTATAGTACTTATAATCTCACATGAGAACAATGTAATTGTTGCTCACCATGCGGTTTTCCTGAGAGGAATACCGATATGCAGTGGTCAGTGGGAGGATAGTGATACTCGATGAAAATCGGAGTAACTGTTCAAGGCACGAAGTCCTTAATGGAACACAAATAGTTCATCTATGATGAATCTATACCATTAATCTTCAAATACACAAGAAACTAGTAGATCGGATAGAGTCAGAAAACACCTAGGGTATGGGTTTCTGATCTCACCTCATAAAGATGTCAATCTTATGGTGGTGTACCATCCGACTACGTTTAGAGGAAGTGATACGAGGTATCGACTCCCTGTTATGGCAAAGTGCCATGAGTCCGAAATGGATTCCATGTATAAAACAACTATGTTTGGATACTAGTTGTTGTACCACAAGGCGTGTGCCTATGGTACATTAAACGTCTTCAAGGAAGACATACATGGAAGGCAACATACCAACGTGCAAAGCTAAGGTTTTGACGGAAAGGTATCGTTATCAACATTATGTTAATAACGGTTCAACCTTTTACCTGTTGCCATGGTAAATCCATTTTGAAGATGCTTATTGATAACTATATATTTCATTTATGAAATATGTTAGTTACAAATCAAAATCGCTTTCCTGAAAAGGAAACCTTTTGGAGGATGTTTACAACATCCTGACGATTTTGTATAACCGACAAACAAGGTTTGCGGGTTATTCGATCCATGTTTGGATTGATGCAAGCATATGGTTCTTGGAACTGTCGTTTTGAAATAATCATAATGGTTTATGATTTGACTCAAAACGAAATAATTCTTGTGTATATAAGGAGGTTAGTGGGAGAGCGCACTGACAGTGAAAATTCCCATAAAGCTATTGTTGAAAGCTTGGCTTTCAATAGAAATTCTCCGTAGAATTCTGGGGAGTAACAACCTTTATTCAAGGAATAAAGATCTACTGGGATAGATTTGGAGTTGTTAACACTCTCTGGGAAATTGTACATTTAAAATGTACTTGTATTGGTGTCTCATACGCTTCAAGCATATGGAGTCACAATCAGGTCAATCCAAGTGACAGTAACTGGATTGAAGTTAAGAACATCTGTTAGTATCTCAGAGAACTAAAGATGCTATCTTAAACTATGGAGAATGAGAACTTGAAGTGACTGGGATCACTGCTGCAAGTTTCCAAACAGTTAAATACTGCGGTACTATAAAGTTTGAATAACGGGACAGTGAGCTGGAAATCTTCCAAGCAAGATAACTGTTGCCGAATAAACAACAAATGCGGATTATTGCTGCAGCTGAGGCAGCAATAGAAGTCTTTTGGGTCGAAAGTAAATCTAATTAGATTAGATATAGTTCTGTTAGCAGCTGAGCTAGGCGTCAGCATAGGCTAAGGAATTAAAGGTCTCATCGACGATCCAGATATATACTTCTATATCATCTGATTCGTTCGGATCATACATCGTGGCGATGTGATGATCGTATAAATCGCGTCAAACGATAATCAAACAAATCCGCTGACGAAAACCTTTCCTCAGCAATTTGAGCGAACCGTACATAGTTCAGGTGTAGGACACTTGAGTGACTCGCAATGTGCCAAGTGGGAGATTGTTAGACAAAATGACCCATAGCGTCACTATTTGCACAGATCATTGTGTTGTTGTAGCAAATTAACTATGTGACAAGAAATTGCACTCTCATCATTTGTGATCAGATCACCATAGATATATAAATGAAGAGAGGTCCCTATGATTAGTTCCTGGATTGAGATGATATGAGACAGTATCAGTCCACGAAGGATTAATCATTAAATATCCCTAGCCGTAGTATTATCGAGACTGGACATCGATAATGCGGAATAGGCTAGTATTGCACTTGTGCGCGTTGTGAGGGCACAACGGCATAGTTCTCATATATATAAGTATTGGATACTTGTGCAAGTGCGATAGGAGGTCGTGTTTCACCGATGGTACGGGAAACAGCTTCGCTCTGGATAGACCCTTCGGAATCCCATTGGTATTATGACTAGGTGTCTATGGGAGGCCGAAATCAAGGTAGGTGTGTATAGTCTTAACCTGAGACTTACATCGCTAATACTTACGACAATCGGTAAACTTTGGTTTTGGTGGTGGGGGATCTTAACTGGTTCTGTGTTCACCTCTTCTGGGTTTATCAGGAATCGTAGTGTATTGGATGTGATGTCGAGACGGAAGTGTCACTCCAGTCATAATGGAGATGATGTCACGCAGGATACGGTATTAGTGCTCTTAAAAGTGATGCGCATCCAATCGTGATATTATGACCAGGTCATGAATATCCGATTATAGAGACTAGTTACCAGACATCCGATATGTGTTTCGGACGGGGCAGACACTTATCCAGCCCCAGCCCTAGCACGTGACCATCCGATACTGGGCCGATATGCACAATACATTTGTATACTACGCTTGATACAGATCTTAATATCCTTAGAGGATATGTCCGGAAAATTGGGCAGACTTGGTGCTTTGCTAGGAGTCGACCTTGTCTCGTAAATCGGTAGAACGTAGTACTTGGTACGTACGTGATTCGGATACTCCGACGACCGTATTTGCTGCCAACTTATCCGGGATCTCATGGGTCGCTTCCCGATAATCCACCGATGACGCACAACTTGCACTCTTGAATAATCTGGGATTATAACAGAAGAGAGAGAGAATTAATCTAGGATTAATTACGGAGATATTTTATCTGGGATAAAATATCGTCTAGAGAGAGATAACGATTAATTTGGAATTAATCGGTAAATTAATATATTCGATATATTATACGAAATTAGATTTCGACGCGTAATTAAAATTAGATTTTAATTCGGGCAAACGAGTTAGTTTGGAATTAATTCGTTAGCGACGTCAAATTATTCGATTGAATTAACGTCGCGACGTAAGCTCGGTATTTCGGAAATATCGAACCCGAACGCGTGAGTGCACGTGGGCCCACTTTCATTGGGAAACGTGTGGGGCCCACATGACACATGTCAAGATATGCATTAACTTTGACACATGTCATATTATGCTTATTTGACACTCTAATGCTTTGCATGGAGATTGTGTACAATGCACTCAATGGTATTGCATGGAAATGAAGTGTTTGACACTCTAAGCCTTTGCATGAATTTGTGTCATAAGTTTATTATTAATTTAATAAATTATGGCATAAATATAAATTGATTTTTGGTAAATCATTTTAATTAAACAAACCATTACTCAATTTTCTCTCATTTCTCTCTTCTCTCTCACGGCAACACAAGGGAGTGTTCACTGGTTTGGAACCAGTTTGGGCGTGAGTTAAAGGGAAGCAAGAGTGGTTTCTCATGGTGAGAAATCAAGTGCTAGCACACTACAAGTCTTGCGAAGGTGGTAGGGAGGTTCGACCATGAGACGGGATCCATCCGACGAAGCTTTGAGCTCCGTTTCTCATCTCAAATTTCTGTTTTTGGAGGCAGTGGACTGCATGCAGTGGAGCTCAAAGGCAGTACGTTTTTGGGCTTGATTCATCTTCAAATCGACATAACCGATCACTGTGAGTATTCCGCTACCTCCGTTGATGTATTCATGCATGTTTCATGTCTTGTTATTGATCTTGGGACCTTAGATTAAACCAACATTAGGGGCGTTCCATCCACTTTGCACCAAGTTATTAAGTTCTCGCATGGAGAGGAAGTCGTCACCATCAGGGCTGAAGTAGACAATGTTGTCGCTACTTTATACATACAGCCTTTCACAAGGTTCCAAGTGGCGGTAAACTTCGAAGAATGGGTGGACCCTAAAGTGACTAGAATCATGGAAAGAATAAAATATGAGTCGGGCACAGGTTTGAGTGCTAGAGGCCAGGGAATAAGAGCATTGTCAGATTTCAAGGGACAAACCACTAAGAAATGATTGGGGTATGAATCTGATGGGAATAAGCCAAAGACAAAGAAAAAAAGGGATGAAGTTGATGGAATACTTTGTGAAAGCCACATGATATCAAGGAGAGCTTGAACCCGTAGAAGTCAATGGGATCATAGTACCAGGATTCGAAATCTTGAAGGATGTGATGGGCAAAGAACCACGGGCAGATGAAGGTGCAAAATAGGAAGATAAATGGGAAGAATAACTACTACAGTTGGAGAATCTAAAGCTCGAAGAAAGCAATAAGACGGAAGAAGACAAGACTGCAAATTACGAAGATGTTTATTTTCCTAACTTATTTGATTGTAATCCTGCATTTATTAATAATAAAGACATTGATTTTGCTTACTTGTTCGAGTCTTTTCCTGTTAGTCTGTATCATAACATGCATGACATAAGCATATTTGACATTGACTCAACAAATACAAATGCATTTAATCTTGGTATATGTGAAAACCCCAAGGAAATTTCAATTGCAAGTGAGGTTACCTTTGATGAGCGGAAAGAATTAGAGAGAATATTAATAAAATATATAAAAGTATTCGCCTGGTCCAATGAAGACATGCCATGAGTGGAAAGGGGTATTGCCTAGCACATGATACCAACTTATCCGAACATGAGGCCAGTAAAACAGAAGCTTTGAAGAACGAGGCCAGAATGGGCCAAAAGGTTAGGGAAGAAGTCAAGAAGCAGATAGATGTGGGGTTCTTAGAGGTGGTGAAGTACCATGGGTGGTTAGCCAACATTGTGCCAGTACCAAAGAATGATGGAAAGTTGAGAATGTGCGTGGATTATAGGGACCTCAACAAAGCTTGCCCAAATGATGATTTTCCCTACCCAATATAGACGAGTCAGTTGATAGCGCGACTTTATCTGCTATGTACTCATTCACGGATGGATTCTCAGGATATAACCAGGTCTTCATGGTCGAATAAGACAAGTATAAGACTGCCTTCGTCACTGAGTGGGTATATATTGTTACAATGTGATGTCGTTTGGACTTAAGAATACGGGAGCCACTTATCAACGAATGGCCACTATATTATTCCACGACTTGATGCATAAGGAGATTGTGATATACGTGGATGATATGATGGTTAAACCAGAGATGAGGGCCGAACATATAGAAGCACTGGAGAAATTCCTTCAAATGGTCGATAAGTACAACCTCCAACTCAACCCCGAGAAGTGTGTGTTTGGGGTAACATCCGGAAAGTTGTTGGGGCATACGGTAGGAATATGAGGGATAAAAGTGGACCCTGAAAAGATCAAAGAAATTACCGAGATGCCCACACCAAAAATAGAAAATGAAGTTAGAGCTTTTCTCGGGAAAATCCTGTATATCAGGCGATTCATTGCCAAGCTAACATTAGTATGTGAGCCCATCTTCAAGCTATTGAGGAAGGACCAACCTGTGGAGTGAAATAGGCAATGTCAATAAGCTTTTGACAAAATCAAAGAATACTTGGTTAAACCGCCAGTCATGAAACCTCTAAGGCCGGGCAAACCCTTGGTGTTGTATTTGGCCAAAGAACCTGAAGCGTTGGGGCGATGATGGTATAGACAGATGAGACAGGGGTGGTACATGCAGTCTACTACCTCAGTAAGAAGATGCTTCTATATGAAGCCCGCTATCAAGAGGTGGAAAAGATCTGTTTGGCGGTGATATGGGCTTCCTGAAAGTTGCTTCATTACTTCCAATCCTATAAGATACAAGTGGTAGCAAAGGAGAATCCCCTAAAGTATTTGCAGTCAGTACCCTCACTGGTAAGGAAGTTGGGCAGATGGTTGGTGTTGTTGACGGAGTTTGATATAGAATACCTCACCTCTAAGGTAATCAAAGGGCGAGCCGTAGCGGAATTCTTGGCATTACAACCCATAGAAGGAGATCAGTATAAGTTTGAATTCCTGGACGAAGAGGTTCAGGCCATAACGGTCCAGAGGTGGAAAATGTATTTTGACGGGGCGGTGAATTACAAAGGAGCGGGAATAGGAATTGTGATAGTAACCCCCGAAGGAGAAACCCTACCTATGGCCAAAAGGTTGACATTCGGAGTAACCAACATCATGGCCGACTATGAAACATGTGCCTTTGGACTGAAAGCACTGATAGCCCTAGGAGCTAGGGACGTAGAAGTTTATGGAGACTCGATGTTGGTAGTTCGACAGATGTGAGGGGAATGGCAATTAAAGGAAGACCGATTGAGACCCTACCTACTCCATCTCAGAAAGTTAGCACATGATATCCATGACTGTAAATTCCAGCACTTGCCACGAGAAGAGAACCAAATGGCGGAAGAACTAGTCACCCTAGCTGCAACTTGGGAAAACACAGAAAAACTGGTAATGAGACCCCTTGTGCTGACAACAGCTAGCAGACCCAGTTATGAGATAGAGAGAATCTTGGAAGTAGAAGTCGATGATGGGAAGCTGTGGTACTACGACATTCTGCAGTATCTAGAACGTGGGGAATTCCAAAAGGAGCCGACAAGAAAGAAAGAATATCCATTCAAAAATTGGCTTCCCAGTATTTGAGTTTGAGGGGAGAGTTGTACAAGAGACAAGCCAATGGCGTCCAGCTGAAATGTTTAAAAAAAGAAGAGGCTCATAAGGTGATGGAAGAGGTGCACGCTGGAGTATGTGGACCGCACATGAATGGATTGAATTTGTCTCACAAGATAGTGAGACAGGGATTTTACTGGTCGACCATGGAAGCTGACTCCGCAAAGCTGGTGAAGCACTGTCACAATTGTCAGGCACACGGTAACTTGAACCATCTACCACCTACAAAATTACACAGACTGTCAGAACTATAGCCTTTCTCAGCGTAGGATATTGACATGATTGGAGAAATCATGCCACATGCATCAAATGGACCCTGCTTCATAATAGTGGCGGTAGACTATTTTTTGAAATGGGTGGAAGCCAAGTCATTCCATAATGTTACGGCAAAGCAAATGGCCAAGTTCATAGCCTGTAATATAGTATGTCGATAACGAATTCCATATCACATAGTGACGAACAATGGAGTCCAATTTCAGGGAGAAACAAAGGCGATGTTGCAAAAGTACGTGTAGGGCATCACAAATCATCACCTTACAGGCCACACGCTAATGGGGCGGTGGAGGCGGCCAACAAAACCATAAAGAAAATGCTAGCTAAGATGACGGAAAGTTATAAAGATTGGGCTGACAAACTGCCATATGCCCTATGCGGGTATAGAACTTCAGTGAGAACGACAACGGGAGCCACACCCTGTGCTTTGGTTTATAGGATGGAGGGGGTGTTACCAGTGGAAATAGAGATACATTCAATGCGAGTACTAGCTGAGGCAGGATTGCCTGAGCAGGAATGGGCCTCGAATAGGTTGTACCACATGCAGTTATTCCAGAAAAGATTGGCCCGGGCATTCAACAAGAAGGTGCATCCCACCAAGATCAGGGAAGGTGATCTAGTGCTCAAGCAGTCGAAGCCACTGATAATGGACCCAAAGGTAAAGTTCATGCCCAATTGGGAAGGGCCCTACCTAGTCAAAAGGGTGATGGGGAATGGGGCAGTGAGACTGTCAGATTTGGAAGGGAACGAGTTCACTGAGCCTATCAACGTGGACAGACTGAAATAATATTTTGCATAAAAAAAAGGCTCGTTGGGTTGAAAATCCGCAAAGGACGGCCGAAGCAAAATATAGAGCATGAGTGAGCAAGAAAAATGGTTAATTGTAAAATATGTGAGGAACAATTAGCGACAGAGGTATCCTTGCAACGAAGTTCATTATTTCCAACATATGTACTAAGAAGTAATGCAAACGCCTTTATTGAAACAAATGTTCAAGATGTTCATAGATTGCATAAATCCCAGCTAACCGGGAAATATTAGAGTCAAGTAATTACAAATCACGTCTTTTATTTCTTAGATGTTGGGCCAAGGTCAGGAGATCTAGGAGAAGAAGTGTTGGGAGGCCCCATGGCAGCGACTGACACGTTCGGCGCTGAGACCATTTGGTCTGGAAATGGTCAAAGAGGCGGCGAGATAGGGGCCCACTTTGGAAAGTTCGGTTTCCATGGACAGGGCGATAGAGACACCCATATTGTCGAGGAACCCTTACAGGAAGATAGAAAGAGCTGGAGTGCAAGCCGAGAAGAGGTACGCAGTGCCCGAGGAAGTCTACGGTGACATGACCAAGACGCCACCAAGGACACATCCACGTGATGTTTGCAGTAGTGATTCACAGCAACCACTCATGCCGGTCCGTATAAGAAAGGTTTTTCTTCATTAAGGCCCGAGCAAGGTGGTGACGAGGGCCATAAGAAATAAAGACAGGAGCCGGAGGAGGAACAATAAGTCTTAACTTCTCTTGCAACCAGATCTGAAAAAAAAATTATTTTAGCTAGCTAAATTGAAAACCTGAAAAGGCGACCCAGACAAGATAGAGCAATCCGCTAAGTTGAAAATTTGAAATGACAGCTTGGGCAAAAGATAGAACGAACCTGTAAAATAAGTTGACTCCCAAGAAACCGACTTACATGATGGTGCTTTTTATTGTCTAAACCATGAAGCGTCTCGGCCAAGATAACGGGGGAGGGATCATGACCACATCGAATTCCCTTGATGATGTGCAATAAATGATAGTCGCCTCTTGTATTATCACAACCCACCAAGAGGTATTGGGCCAAGATACAGAATAAGACTACACTCCTCTAGAGACAGGACCCTCCCTCCATCCTGGAAGATACACGTAAAAGGACATGCAATTCAATGGACGAAGCACAAGGCAGTATCTTTTCCACATCTTCAGGATAGCAAAGGAAATCTTCGGAGGATTCCCGAGGGTATTGACATTGGAAACGCGACATGGCCGTAAGGGTAGTAGGAGAAAAATGCAAGCCGAGAATGGCAGCGAACTCCTTAGGGAGAGGGCATATTTCGAAATCTGGGAATCGTAAGACATGATTGTCAGTATCCCAAAAGGATGAGGCCGCTTTCAAAAAGGCATAATCCACCTTGACCCAGTGCAGGTAGCGAAGAGCAGAAAGTTGAGCCAGGTCCAGGGATGGCAAGTCTACCACCCCATGAATAAGGGACACAACGGGATCTTGAGCCATGGGACCAAAGAGAACTGAGCAATCACCATATGAGAATTGGCTGAAGAAAACTGTAAGCAGTCCAATGGGGGACCAAAGCTTTTTATAAGCAAAGGGCACCAAAGGCTAAAAGGATTCCTAAAGGGGTGAAAAAACCCTCTAGCGCAAGGAATGCCTAATCAACGATGACATCAAGCCAATAGGATAAAAAAAACCCAATCAGAGTAGGGAATGCATCTATACATACATGCACACATGTCGCAAACATACAATTTTTATTTTGTGTTAGCATGCTTTGTAAAAAAAAGAATATAGAAGAAGCGGCGACGACGAAAAACTCCAAGAATAGAGAGGAACCTCAGGAATGAGGACGAGCAACTCTAAGAATGGAGAGGAACCTCAGGAATGAGGATGAGCAACTCCCAGAATAGAGAGGACCCTCGGGAATGAGGATGAGCAACTCCAAGAATGGAGAAGAACTCCGAGAATGGAAAGGAATAGGACAAACTCGGGAATGAGGACGAAGAAATCCGAGAATGGAGAGGGACTCTGAGAATGGAGAACAACCTCAGGAATGAGGACGAGCAACTCCAAGAATGGAGAGGAACCTCAGGAATGAGGACGAACAACTCCAAGAATGGAAAGGACCCTCGGGAATGAAGATGAACAACTCCAAGAATGGAGAAGAACTCCGAGAAAGGAGAGAAATAGGGCAACCTCGAGAATGAGGAAGAAGAACTCCAGGAATGGAGAGGAACTTCGAGAATGGAGAACAACTTCGAGAATCAGAATGAGCAAAGAGCCTCGAGAATAAGGACGGATTAGGTAAGTAAAAAAAAATGCTTTCATGACTTTGATAAGACTGTCACTGAACAAGCCCCATCAAAGTGGAGGCGAATGTAGATATTACATTTTTGCATGAACCCAATGATGAGCCTCGTATGGAGGCACAACTAGAAAATTTGTGGAAATTGCAAAAAATAAATGTCGGAATAAAGGAAAATCTCTAAAATTAGCCCCTCATCGGATTTGAACTCACTAGCCAGCCTTAGATTCGGACTCACTAGCCAATCCGTACTCTCTACGGGATGCGAGCCCAATAGTTTCGTGGTCGCCGAACATAATAGGCATAGCGGTAAATGTTGGTTTCTATAATATGTCCCAAGGAAAGATTAAGCATATATGAAATACAACAAAGAATATATATAAACATGAAATATGGCGGAATCATACTTACAATATCTTGTGATGAAGAAAATCAAGCCAAGATGGAAGCTCCAAGGTGGATGATTTTCGGCCAAGGTGAGAAGATGTGGAAAGCTCCAAGCTTTGAGTATTCCAAGCTCTATGATGGTTTCCCTATCACCTCTTTTGATCCCTTGAAAGGTGCTAGCCTTGCTTGTGAGGAGATGTTCCAAACAATCACACTTTCTTCAAGCTTTTGGCAACCAAAATGAAGAAGATGAAGACCAAAAACTGCATGCAGTTTTTCGGCCAAGTGAGAGAGAGAAGAGAGATTTTTCTTTTTGTTCTAATTGATTTTTGATACCAAAAATCAATTTATATTTATGCCATAATATTTATTAAATAATAATAAATCTATGACACAAGCCATGCAAAGGCTTAGAGTGTCAAACACTCAAATTCCATGCATAACATTAGAGTGTATTATACACTATCACCATGCAATGCATTATCAATAAAATAATACATTCAATGACATGTGTCAAGTGGGCCCCACACGTTTCCAAATGAAAGTGGGCCCACGTCCACTCACGCGTTCGAGTTCGATATTTTCGAAATACCGAACTTGCGTCGCGACGTTAATTAAATCGAATTTAAATAAATAATCGCGCCTAGCGAAATTATTATTTACGTCGCTAACGAATTAATTCTAAATTAACTCGTATGCCCGAATTAAAATCTAATTTTAATTTCGCGTCGAAATCGAATTTCAATTATTATATCGAATATAATAATCTTACTGATTAATTCCAAATTAATCGTTCTCTCTCTCTAAATAAGGCACTTTATCCGAGATAAAGTTTCTCCGCAATTAATCCAAGATTAATTAAGTTCGAATCAAATATCATAGGTGAATCTTCAGGAAGCGACCCAAGAGATCTCCGGATATGTTGGCAGTAAATACGGTCGTCGGATAATCCGAACACGCACGTACCTCGTACTACGTTCTTACCGATTCACAAGACAATGTTGGCTTCTAGCAAAGCGCCATGCCTACCCAATTCTCCAGAAATATTCTTATAGGAATATAAGATCTATATCAAGCGTAGTATACCGTAGTATTGCGTACATCGATCCAGTATCGGATGATCACATGCTAGGCCTAGGGCTGGAGATGTGTCTGCCCCGTACGAAACATATATCGGACATCAAGCAACTAGTCTCTTTAAATCGGACAATCCTGACCTAGTCATATTGTCCCGATGGTTGCAACCTTTTATAGAGTACTAGTTCTGTGTCCTGCATGATCATCACCTCCATATGTCTGAAGCGATACTTCCATCTTGACATCACATCTAGTACACTACGATTCTCGATAAACCCAGAAGAGGTGTACACAGAACCGGTTAAGGTCCCCAACCACCAAAACCAAAGTTTACCGATTGTCGCAAGTACTAGCGATGTAAGTCTCAGGTTAAGACCATATACACCTACCCTGATGCGGCCTCCCATAGACACCTAGACATACTACCAATGGGATTCCGCGGGGTCTATCCAGAGCGAAGCTGTTTTCCGTACCATCGGTAAAACACAACCTCCTATCGCACTTGCATAAGTATCCAATACTTAAATATATGAGAACTATGCCGTTGTGCCCTCACAACGTGCACAAGCGCAATACTAGCCTATTCCGCATTATCGATGTCCAGTCTCGATAATACTACGGCTAGGGATATTTAATGATTAAACCTTTATGGATTGATACTGTCTCATATCATTTCAATCCAGTACTAATCATATGGACTTTCGCCATTTATATATCAAAGTAAATAATATTTACAAAATGGCAAAAGGCAATTTCATTATTACATAGTTAATTTTGTACAATAATACAATATCATTTACAAACAGTGACGCTATGGGACACAATGTCTAACAGTAAACCCCGCTTCGCTCCTACAGTGTGCTAGGAATGATGTGTATTATTAGAATAATTTGATTTAATGTTGAAACTTTTAACGCTCTAGTATGCATGCTTTGATCTAATAGTATATAAGAGGTTGGGGATTGAGGTTGGTTCTTGCATACAGATATTGAAGCTTAGAGGATTATTTATGTATTTTGTATGCTGAAAAATGCGGTGGTGGTGGCCTAATTAAATTAAGTTAATAGGGTGGTGAAATTAGTATGTTGGGCAGTAAGATTTAACAAATTTATATTCTTGACAAGTCATAAATAATAGGCTGTAACTTGCGTTTTTGATGTCCAAATAATGAACCATAAAATTTTTGGATAAGATTGAGATATAAGAGAATAACATAGCCAAAATTTAGAATTGTTTGACTTAAGATGAGACCATATCGAATTTTTTAATTTGGGTAACTTGCTGCCCCTATGACAGTTTTTCAGTTGGATAGCCCCTTAAAGTTAGCTTATAACTTGAGTTTCTAAATTTTGAATCACGATCCGTAATATTCTTGATAAACTAGATACATAAGGAAATAACATATCCAAAAATCAGAAAATTTGGACTTAGCATGAAGCCAAGCTGAATTTTTGAAGTTGGGTGACCTGCTGCGAATACATCCAACTATTTTCTAATTACCCCTGAAATTCAGCATAGAACTTAAGTTTCGGAAATCAAAACTGAGATCCATAAAAACCAATATAAATTAGACACATGAAAGTCAATATTATTAAAATTTAAACTTTAGATTCCATCCCAATTAGTTGCAGTGAATTTTCGAAGTTAACTGTTGAGCAGAGGATTTTAACGATTAGACAGAATTTGGAATTTCGCTATCACACTTGCGTAACTCGAAACTTAAGCCGTAAGATTCATAAGAATCATAAATATCTCATATATTCATAAAGATTAAGAGTCTATGCATTAAATATTCTTTTATGCCATATGAAAATATTTTGAGTTATAGAAACTAACAGTTGTTTTGGTTTTAGATCTACGTCAGGATACTCGACAATCCTCCACACCGTGTAATGTTCTCGATTTGCTATAACACAGTGAGTGGATGCTTTGTTTTATGTTTTCTTGATTTATGCTTTAAAAAAAATTCTTGTTTTGAGGTTTTAAATTGATGAAGAATATATATGATGATTATATATTTACATCTCAGCGCTTGTTTACTGTTTTTATGATTTATGAACTATCTATATGTTCCCGCTGAAATGATCGATTGATGATATGTTTCCGCCCTGACACTTGTTGCATGTTTTATATTTTTATTAGTCATCATATGTTTCCGCTGGGGTGTTTGTTAGGGTCTCGTCTATCTAAAATAGTATGACCTACTACCTTATCAATAGGGGATTGTTTGTTCCTCGCTCAGTGTATGCATGCGACTTGGGCATTGAGCGCTTGATATATTTTTGACGATGCATGCATGAAAATTTGTTTACGGATATGTTTTGTATTTTTCTTATGGTTTTGTTATTTTCAGTATCCACTCACCAGGTCGTTCAAGCGATCTGACCCCACCACTCCCAGATTCTTTATTTTGTAGATTTACCCGGAGGACGAGTTTGCGGGGATGGATACTAATGGCAGTCACTAAGGTGTTTGGGTCCAACAGATTGAGTACATAGTTACAGTCCAGTCAGAGACATAGCAGAATTGCATGCATACACCTGAATGAATAAGTCGTCATAATAAATTAAAAGTTTCCGATACAAAGTTGTAAAGAGAAGTATATTTGAGTCTACTGTTATAGGTATTAAATTACATTGCATGTTGTTGATTTGGGCTATGGTCCCATGTATGAGTTAACATTTGAGATAGAGATGTAAGATAGATTATAGATAGAAAGTTAGAGGCTTAGGGGGATATATCGGTCTATTCCCTGCCAGTAGCATCTTCAGGAGAGGGATGTTACACCCACTCATTCTTTTGAGAGATAGATGAGTATCTTCATTAAAGGTTGATTCGGTACTCGAACGATTAGAGCGTTAAAGTATTTCTATTATAAAAAGAAAGATTAATATTCATAATAGTTATGAATTAATCATTCATTAAAGAATCAATGGTACTTATGGCACAAAAATAATTAGAGGGTATAACAGACATTTTGACCCGCTCTAATTATCAGATACACATGGAGGGTCAATATATATTCAATGATTATATCGGTGGACGCCGACAAGTTTCGGTGAAAAATATATGTGCAGTAATGAGAGTGCAGCTTTAACTTTTTAGTGGAATGTCTTAAATTTTATAACGACTCAAAATTTCATAACTCGATTAGAGTAGTAATTTAGTAACCGGGGTTAAATATTTCCGAGTAGTAGTAAATATATATATATATATTTGAGGTGATATAAGGACTTATTTTTTGAAGTAATGTTTATAGTGTCATGATTAAATTATTTGAGTTCGATAAGAATTACGAAGTTTGGCCGAGTGGTGTTATATCTAGAAAATTTATAATCCTCATACACCTTTTGAAACATATTTCACCCATGTTACATTTGGCGACCCTAATACATTTGGCAAGCTTAAAAAAAGGAGACATAAACCTTTTTCCCCCAATCTTCATACGTTTTTCCTTTTGTTTTCTTCTTCTTCAACACCCAAGTCTCCAAAGCCTTATTGCAGTAGATTATCCTTCATTTCCACCCAAGTTTTAGAACCCTAAAGCCGCATACAAGCTTGAAAGAGTAATAAAGGAGCTTAGAAGGCCTTATTGGTGTAAGGATATTTAGTTTGAAGGTGAGAAATATCTAACCCAAGTCTTAAATTACTGAATTTTTGGTTGGTTTGAATCTTGAAGAGTGTTGATAAATTAGTTTGGGGATTATGTTTATGGTTGAGTTGAAAGATTAAGAGTTTGTGAAAACTTCTAAGTTGTGAAATCCCTAAGTGTGAAACTAAGTTAAGGTTTATAAAATGGTTATGTGATGGTGTTGAAGGGTGTAATTGATCATATGTTGTGTATTTGTTGTGGTTTGGTCATATATAGTGTTATAAGGTTGTTCTATGTAAGAGAAGCTGAAGTTAAGTTCTGGAAATCGGCCTCGCATCGCGATGCCCACACCCGACATCACGACGCGTTCTGGAAAAAATTGGTCATGGAGTGATTCTGGGAATTGTTTGTCGCGACCCCTTGAGACAGCTTTGCGACACGAAAAATTGTGGGGAATTACTCCCTCAAACTTCTTCTCTGTGTCATGACGCCCAACCGTTTGTGTCGTGAGGCGTGAACATAGAACACTTCTTGCCTTACCTGTTATCGGAGCGTCGCAACACGCCTACTTAAACGTCGCGACGCGTGATCAAAATTATATTTTTAGTTTTATTGATTCCAGTTTTATCCTAAGACGTTCGGGGACACTCTAAGGGCTTCGTATAGATGTGTAGCCACATGATAAGTCATACCATAATCATAAATACTAACAATTGATTGCATATATTTTTCAATTTATTACAAGGAAAACTAATGATTTCTTTGGCATTAGCTGAACATCAAGGCACTCGGAGGTCATCTACATCATATATTGCACCCGACTTGCCATAACACTGTAAGTGGAGTACTTATTTCAGATTTTTTTAATGTGATTTCTGATATGATTTCGCATATCATTGATTTAATTGATTTTACTTGATATGATTATTTCATGCGAAAGAGATATATGATTTAAGCTTTTGATAAAGCTTGGTTTCAGATTAATGTTTTAATGATAAAAAAGGATTTCAAAGGTATGATTTTATGATTTTGAGGCATGGGAGAAAAACCTACCTCGGTTGTAGCTTGATACAGATATGGAATTTATGACTATAGAATTGACGGATATCGGTAACCAATTCGGATATAGACAAGTGCGCACATGATACAGTACTAGAGATGACAGATGCCTCTAAATTCTGTGTATTGGGCTAGTGGGATAGCGAGGCCCTTAGACCCGGATTTTCAGAGATTGGTTGGTGGCACTGATTGCACCACTGTTTACTGGCTTAGTGGCTTGGGGGACTGTGCGTACAACGTCCCAAGGCCACGAATGTATAGATTGACCAATGATATTTTTGATGATGATACAGACGTTTTATTAAACGATTTACAAAAGTTTTGAAAATAAAAACTCTGGTTTATGTTTTAAAAATTCTGAAAGTTAATGCACTGATTATGAGTATTTCTATTACTGTTTGTTTTATGGTTTTATAGCTCCACTCACTGAGTTCTTTAGGACTCATCCCCCATCCCCATCACTATCCAGATTTTCTTTGCAGGACCTCTCTACTGGTGAGCCAAGACTGTCTTTTGGGAGACATATATCAAAGACAGAAGCAGAACTTCATTCACTAGTTGTATGGGTTTATCATGTCATGTCTACATTCATATAGAATGCAGTCTCTTTTGGTTATTGTGATGTGTGATCTATGTATATATATTTGTGGTTGTATAGTAACTAGATTTTATTTGTGTTATATTTAATGGTTCATACATTTAGTCTATGTTGTTGTGAGTATTATTAAAAGAATGGTTGATTTCTGATTTCAACCAGAGGCTTAGGTAGCAGTGAAATCTTTCACCTGCCGGTAATATTCTTGGATTGGGGATATTACAAAGTTGGTATCAGAGCATGGTCTTGGAGTTAGTGACTACAGTCAGAGAGTGGCAATGTCTTATATATATAGTATACCCGGGGTAATAATATATATAAGAAGTTATTTCTTCGGTACTCTGTCTCATGGTATGTCTCATTCTGATTGTTTAAAATCTTTCTAGAATACAATTGAATGTTTTCTCTCTTGATCACTTAGATATCATGTCACCTAGAACCAGAGACAGAGGTAAAGGTAGACCCAGGCATGATAGGGCGCATTGGGATATATATCTGGACCAGGTATCGGTGACACCTCTGACCGGTACAGGAGTAGGTAAGCAGGACCGATAGTTCAGGATAATGATGAATTAGTTACGGGATTTCAGCAGCTCCAGCGTGCTTTACCAGCCCTTGCTCAGTCATCCACCTGACAGTAGCAGCCTCCAGACCCAAAGGCGAGAGCTGCAGAACCTACAGTTCATATCCCATCTCCACATGTAGAACCTTCATTGGCTAACCAGACAATAGTTCCTCCAGTGATACCAGATAATATAGCTCCTCAAGCTGGACCTTCTATTTTACCACAAGGACCTATTACAGTGACAGCTCAGGTGATACAACGGCAGGCACTGCCGGTTTCCTTACATGATTTTCGGAAACTTTGTCCATCCATATTTTCGGGAGTGGAGTCATCCCCTGGTCCCTATGGATTTATTGAGGAATTGGATCGTATATGTATGGCCTTGGGATGTTCATCATAGAGGGCAGTGGAGTTGGTTAGTTTTCAGTTAAGGGATGTCGCTAATACTTGTTTATGGTTTTCCGAGGTAACTGGTGGCAGGGTACTGCTCCAGTAACTTAAGCTGACTTTAGTACAACATTTCTGAGCGGGTTCTTGGCTCAGAGTATTAGAGATGCCAGAGCTCGAGAGTTTGAGCAATTGGTTCAGGGAGAGCATATGATTGTTTTTAGTATGACATACAGTTTACCCGACTGGCCCGATATGCCCCATTGTTGGTTAGTACTGAAGAAATCAAGGTGAAACGGTTTGTAGATGGACTCTATGACTACTTATTTTGATCTATTCATATTACAGAGACTACTACTTATACTCAAGTTTTAGATGCTGCTCTCCTGTTTGAGGCTCGGGTTAAGGAGAGACAGGCTGAGGAGAATTCCTAAAGATGACGAGGTCAAAGGATAGAGCTAAGCCACAATAGAGTGGACTGAGTAGACAACCACAGATGTCCACCTCTCCCCCTGTACGACGTGATATGGGACCGACTTAGAGAGGTTCAGACCATAGACCCATACAGAATATTATGTCTCGTACAATTTCTTCACTGTCGGTAGCCCAACCAGGGTGAGGTACCCCACCATGTTTAACTTGTGGGCGACCTCATGCAGGAGTTTGTCGACTTGAGGGTATGAGTTGTTACCAATGTGGACAGATAGGTCATCTGAAGAGGGATTGCCCAGTACCAACATATCGGTTACCATCATTTCGTACTACTTCATCAGCACCCCAACCTCAGCCAAATATGAGTATGGGAGTAGAGCAGTGTTGGACAATTATGACCCATAGCGTCACTATTTATAAAAAGACATTGTGGTTTTTGTACAAATTAACTATGTGACAATGGAAATTGCTATTTTATCATTTTGTAATTTGATTACTTGAATAAATAAATAAATAATAAAAGTCCTTATGATTAGTTCTGGATTATAAGATATGAGACAATATCAATCCACGAAGGTTTAATCATTAAATATCCCTAGTCGTAGTATTATCGAGACTGGACATCGATAATACAAAATAGACTAGTATTGCACTTGTGTGTGTTATGGAAGCGTAACAGCATAGTTCTCAGATATTTAAGTATTGGATACTTATGCAAGTGTGATAGGAGGTTGTGTTTGCCGATGGTACGGAAACAGCTTCGCTCTGGATAGACCCCGTGGAATCCCATTGGTAGTATGACTATGTGTCTATGGGAATCCGTATCACGGTAGGTGTATTTGGTCTTAACATGAGACTTGCATCGCTAGTACTTGCGACAATCAATACGCTTTGGTTTTGGTCATCCGAGATTTTAACAAGTTCTGTGTACGCCTCTTCTGGGTTTATTGAGAATCATAATGTATTGGGTATGATGTCAAGACTGAAGTATCACTTCAGTCATATGGAGATGATGATCACACAGGGATACAGAACTGGTTCTCTATTATGTTGCAACTATCGGGATAATATGACAAGGTCATGATTATCCGATTATAGAGACTAGTTGCTTGTGATCTGATATATGCTTCATACGGGGCAGACACTATTCCAACCCCAGGCCTTGCATGTGACATCAGATACTGTATCGTAATACGCAATACTATGTATACTACGCCTGTTATAGATTATATATTCCTTAAAGAATATTTCTGGAGAATTGGGTAGCACGATGCTTTGCTAGAAGCCAACCACGTCTCGTAAATCGGTAAGAATATGGCACTGGGTACACACGTGTTCGGATAGTCCGATGACCAGATATACTGCCAACAAATCCAGGGATCTCATGGGTCACTTCCCGAAGATTCACCGATGACGTATGACTCGAACATAATAATCTGGGATTAATTAGAAGAGAGAGAAAATTAATCTAGGATTAATTACGGTAAGATTTTATCTGGGATAAAAGTTCATTAAGAGAGAAAGAATAATTAATTCGGAATTAATAGATAAAATAATATATTCGATATATTAGATGAAATTAGATTTCATAATGGAATTGAAATTGGATTTTAATTCGAGTGAACGAATTAGTTTAGAATTAATTCGCGAGCAACTTTAAAAGTAATTTGCTAGGCATAATTATTTAATTAAATTTGATTTAATTAAGTCGCAACGGAAAATTCGTTAATTCGGAATTAACGAACCCGAGCCCGGGATGTGTTTGCGGGCCCACTCGGATTTTGAATCAAGTGGGGCCACATCAAGTCACATCATTAGTCACTTTTGTGATGGAAGTCACATCAACTTTTGTGATGTGAGTCAAGTCACTTTTTGGTGATGGAGGTGGTTGAGAGCATTAAATGAATTTTTACTCTCAAGAAATTTGATATATCATTTTTTGGAAAATAAAATATACATACATACAACTCACTTCCTCTCTCTCTCTCAACTGAAACCCTCTCCCCCTCATTCTCTTGCTTGGCCGAGAATCACAAGGAAGAA
The DNA here is from genome assembly GCA_019454045.1 of Zanthoxylum bungeanum. Lineage (NCBI taxonomy): Eukaryota > Viridiplantae > Streptophyta > Magnoliopsida > Sapindales > Rutaceae > Zanthoxylum > Zanthoxylum bungeanum. Next base: position 124,836 of record SKCR01004398.1, read on the forward strand.
ATAGGAAGAGTTTTGTTGCAAAATTCTTCCATTGCTAGCACACAAAGTATCATACAAAGGTGATAGGGAAACCTTTCCCAAGAGTTTTGAGTTCACTCATCAAAGCTTGGAACTCAACATAAGATCAAAGAGGAGCTTGGAGCAACTTCAAATGAGACAAAAAAAATTATTGTCTACACATCTATCCAACCGTTCAATGTGAGTATATTTCCACTATATTCCTTTGAGTATTCACACATGTTTCATGCTTATATGTTCTTGGAAATGATCTTAGAGACTCAACAATGGTATCATAAGCCTATTTTAGCATGAAATTGAACTTAGGGTTCTTAATCTAAAATTTGGGTATTTTTTATTTGAGCATGATTTAATCAAATTGTTTGTTTGAGTGTGCTTAGATAATGTTAACTTAGAGTTATGCATGATCAATTTTATAAAAACTAATTGGATTAATTTTCCCCAAAAATGTTGGTTTGGCTGAATGTATGAGGACCCTTGTAGCTCATGGTGATTTTGATTTTAGACCATTGGATGAGTTCAAAATGGATGGATAAATTGATTTGTGATTTAATTGGATTGAAATCAAAATTAATGAAAAAAATCTCAAATTGCCGTGAGCATTAGAGCATGTAAAAGACTTGTTTTTGCTTCAATAATGTTGGACATGTATTGAAAATAATAAAGCATGATTAATTATGTAAATTGGTATTTGGAAATGTTAATTTGAATAATTAATTATGGCTATACACTTTAATTAATTAAATTGTGAAATTTAGAATATTAGAATTTAATTAATTAGGCTTAATTTGGAATTGGGCTAAAATTATTGTATTTGGGCCTAATGGGCTTGGTTGGGCCAATTGGTTTAGGACAATTGGATTGGATCCAAATTGGGCCAAAACCATTCCATTAAGTCCAAATATAATAAATGGGTCTTTTAAAATTTAATTGGGCCTAATGGGCCAAAATTAATTTTGTGGCAAAAGGTGATTCCTTATTGGTCTTTGGTTGCCAAAGTCTATGCCTTAATGAATTAATTGAAAGCCCATTGGACTTTAATTAAATTGACAATGGATGTTAATTGGGCTTTGAGACCAATTAAGATTAGATTTAGAATCTAAGTCATAAGTGCACATTAAAAATTTAATTATTTAATTTAGAATTAAATAAAGAATTAGTATTGAATACAAATTAAATTTGATTTAAAATTGTAGTTCGATATAATTCAAGAATTCATACTTTGAGTACTTATTCTCAAACGAGTTGGACTCGCGTAAATAAAATCGTTGTTTGAATATTGGATGATCACTTAATTCAAAGATTAATTAATTGGATTAGATTGATGATTGAATAACATGTTTTGTGTAAATACATGGATGTATTGTATGAATAATGTATATCGGATGGATATTAGATGGGTGAGGGTAATTTTGGAAATTGTTGTAATAAATTTAGAATTTATTAAATTGGACCTGCGTGTCCAGCCTTTATCTCTCGATTCTTTGTAATTCTCTTCTCGCCAATTCCCCTCAATGTAATGAGGATTCTTTATTGTATTATGTAATTGGTTAGAAGTTAGAATAGTGCTAGCCGGGGAGAGGAAATGGAGTGATTTGTTCTAGGAACAATTTGTGAGATATCCATCCGCATATCATTATTAATTTATTTATCGCGCCTTATTATGCTTTTAGAATGCATGCTTAAGGGTGTATGATGAGACCTAATCAAAGATAATTAATTGGTTGCAAAGGACGCGAAAAAACCTCAACAAATATTAAGCGTTTTCCTTCCATTGAATGATTCATTCTCAAGATCCAAGATTGGCATTGGTTTGTCGGCCAAAGTCAATACCTTTGTCCATCGCGGATGTGTTTGAATCATGAAGGCTTTGTTCTATATCGTATGTCTTGCCCGAGTTATGATTTGTTGGCGAAATTCAATATCACTTCTTGTTCATCGACATCGATTATGAAGCTTTCCAAGGTCAATGGGTCCCGCTTAACTGGAATCATTAAGCTTATTGAGCCAAAGCCAAGGCTTAGTTGATTCAGAGGAAAAGGGTTCGGAAAATATATTGGATATATCGGCATATATATTGTATATATCTTTCGGACTTGGAGGTCCACCTACCGAATCTAGGAATTGGATGAGATCCAATTGATTTTAGAGATCTACCTAGTGAAATATCATACAGCTTGTTGGCCAAAGTCAAGGTTGTGTGTTATTTAATGGGATCCTAGCCCACTAGGAAACTACGTTTCCCGAGTACTCAACAGAGGGTTAGAGGCTCGCCGAAAAATAGTGGGAGGCCAGTATTGAATTTGTAATTTCGTTCAAATACTTGGCATTACACGCTTTCAAATTATTTTGTCAATTATATATTTATTAGTTGGACTAATATTTTATTATTTTTCTTGTAACAGTTGGACTGTACCCAAATATTGTTAATTGAATGTTTGACTATTGCAATTACGATGATTGGAAAGATCGGGGTTAGAGACATTATCATGGGCGAAAATGTCTTTAATGGCGCGAACTTTCCCGATTGGGATATTAACCTCAGGATTGTCTTGGGGGCTGAGAGGATGCTCTATACGATAGAGAGACTTCTCGGGCCTAAGCCCGGAAATGAGCAGCCGCTTGAGCTTGAGCTTTGGAAGACTCATAGCGATGACAACTCAACTGCTCAATCCGTCATGCTCGCTGCGATGACCCCTCAATTCCGTCGCCAAAACAAGGGATTGGATCCATAAACTATGATGGCAAAATTGAAGGACCTTAATCGATCTAACCTTATATTGCAAAGGTATGAATTACAGAAAAAGCTCTTTCGCTCTCGAATTTCAGAGGGTACATCTGTTGAGCACCATGTGTCACAGATGATTGCTGACATTGAACAGCTGGTCAGCTAGGCATAACCTTTGAGGCTGAGACTTCTATAGATTTGATCTTGCAGTCTCTTCCTGACAGCTGGAGCGGGTTCATCATGAACTACAATATGATAAACCAAGACCATACTCTTGGAGAGCTGATGGTAATGCTACGTGAAACAGAAAAAGAGCTGATAAAGGGAAAAAAGCGAGAGGCGCACTTCGCTTCAATGTCTCAGTCTCCGAGGGCTTGGCCCAAGGCAACTGGAGGTGTAAAGAAGAAGAAGAATAAGGGCAAGCCCAAATCGTCAAAGTCTTCTGGGAAGGCAAAAGACAAATCCCAAGATGTATGCCTGCAGTGTGGCAAACGGGGTCACTGGAAGCGTGACTGTCATGAGTACAAGGCGCACATGAAGGAAATCAAAGCGGGCAAGGCACCGACTTCAGGTATGTTTGTTATAAAAAATAAACATGGCTAATTCTAGTTTTAAAAATTGGATTTTTGATTCTGGTTGTGGTACTCATATTTGTACCGATGTGCAGGATCTACGGATTAGCAGAAGACTAACCTCATGATAGATAGACTTCCACGTTGGAAATGAGACTCGAGTCGCCGTTTTGGCCTTTGGGACTTATATTTTCGAACTGCCCTCGGGGCATGTACTTAATCTTTCAGACTGTTATTATGTACCTACTTTGACTAGGAATATTATATATGTATCTTTATTGGCCCAATGTGGCTATAATTTTATTTTTAGAAACACTGGGTGTTTTATGTATAAAAATGATATGGAGATATGCAGTACTGATGAGAATAATGGTCTTTATATTTTGAATATAAATCAATCTCAATCATATAATGTAACAAACAAAAGGCTTAAATTAAGTAACAAAGTTGAAACTTTTATGTGGCATTGTCGTCTAGGACACATTAACAAGACTCGCATATCCAAACTTTCAAAGAGTGGGTACTTGGACGAATTTGATCCAAATCCATATGACGTCTGCGAATCATGTTTATTAGGCAAAATGCCTAAAACTCCTTTTAGCGGTAAAGGTGCACGTGCCACCGAACTGTTAGCCCTAGTTCATAGTGACGTATGTGGGCCCATGTCTAGCCAGGCTAGAGGTGGATATGAATACTTCGTAACCTTTACGGATGATGCATCGTGTTACGGTTATGTGTATCTTATGAGACACAAGTCGGAAACCTTTGAGAAATTCAAAGAGTTTCGACACGAAGTAGAAAAACAGACCGGCAAAAGTACTAAAACATTACAGTCGGACCGTGGTGGAGAATACTTAAGCAATGATATTCTTGATTACTTGAAAGAAGATGATATTCTTTCACAGTGGACTCCTCCCGGAACACTGCAATTAAACGGTGTGTCCGAACAGAGAAACTGAACTTTGTTAGACCTGGTAAGGTCGATGATGAGTCGCACAGAGCTACCTAATTCCTTCTGGGATATGTATTGAACAGTACAATACTTATTTTGAAAAAAGTTCCATCAAAGTCTGTTCAACAAACTCCGTATGAGATATGGATAGGAAAGAAACCGAGTTTCTTATTCCTGAAGATTTGGGGTTGCTGGGCATACGTCAAACGTTTGGATGGTACCAAACTTGAACCCAAATCGGATAAGTTTCTATTTGTAGGTTATCCTAGGGAAACCAAAGGATATTACTTCTACAACCCACAAGAGAACAAAGTATTTGTTGCTCTACATGCGGTTTTCCTTGAGAAGGGATTCCTAAATGCAGTGGTTAGTGGGAGGAAAGTAGAACTCGATGAAAATCAGAGTGATACTATTCCTGGCACAGAATCCTTAACGGAACACGAACAGTTCATCAGGGATGAGACTGTACCACAATCTTCGAATACACAAGAACCACGTAGAACGGAGAGAGTCAGAAAACAACCTGAGAGGTATGGGTTTCTGATCTCACCTCATGTGGATATTAATCTTATTGAGGAAGACGAACCCGCTATGTATGAGGAAGCGATGCAAGGTATCAACTCTGGTTTATGGCAGGATGCCATGAAATCCGAAATGGATTCCATGTACACCAACCAAGTTTGGACACTGGTTAATGCATCAGAAGGAGTAAAGCCTATTGGTTGCAAGTGGGTCTTCAAGAGGAAGACCGACATGGATGGCAATATACAAAAGTACAAAGCTAGGCTTGTAGTGAAAGGGTATCATCAACAACATGGTGTCGATTACGATGAAACTTTTTCACCTATTGCCATGTTTAATCCATTCGGATTGTGCTTGCTGTGCTGCATATTTCGATTACGAGATATGGCAGATGGACGTAAAAATAGCTTTCCTTAATGGAAACCTTTTAGAGGATGTTTATATGCAACAACCTGATGGTTTTGTCGTACCTAAACATGCAGACAAGGTTTACAAGTTAAATCGATCCATTTATGGATTGAAGCAAGCATCGAGTTCTTGGAACCAACGTTTTGATGAGATCATAAAAGAATATGATTTCGTTCAAAACGAGGATGATCCTTGTGTGTATAAGAAGGTTAGTGGGAGCACACTGAAATTCATTGTCCTTTACGTTGATGATGTATTGCTTATAGGCAATGACATTCCCATGCTGCAATCATTGAAAGCTTGGCTTTCATTAAAATTCTACATGAAAGATCTGGGAGAAGCAGCCTTTATTCTAGGAATAAAGATCTACCAGGATAGATCTAGAAAGCTGTTTGGACTCTCCTAGAGCACATATATTGACAAAGTGTTGAAGAGATTCAACATGGAACAATCTAAGCGGAGACTGTTGCCGGTGTCACATGGTGTCACTATATCTAAGGACATGTGTCCTAAAACTCAAGATGAGAGAGACAACATGAGTCGGATCTCATTCGCCTCGGCAGTCGGATCGATCATGTATGCCATGATATGTACGTGACCTGATGTCTCCTATGCTTTGAGCATGTGTAGTCGCTATCAGGCTGATCCAGGTGATGGTCACTGGATGGCGGTTAAGAATATCTTTAAGTATCTTAGACGAACTAAGGATGCTTTCTTAATCTATAGCGATGGAGAACTTGAGGTAACTGGGTTTACCGACGCAAGTTTCCAAACCGATAAAGATGACTGTAAGTCGCAATCTGGGTACATATTTTGTTTGAACAACAGAGCAGTAAGCTAGAAATCTTCCAAGTAAGAGACTGTTGCCGATTCAACAACAGAAGAGGAATATATTGCTGCAGCTGAAGCAACAAAATAGGCAGTTTGGATCCGTAAATTCCTAATTGGATTAGGAGTAGTTCCGTTAGCAGCTGAGCCCGTTCCATTGTATTGTGACAATAATGGGGCTATAGCGTAGGCTAAGGAACCGCGGTCTCATCAAGGATCCAAGAATGTTCTTCGACGTTTCCATCTGATTCGTGAGATCATACATCATGGCGATATGAAGATCGAGAAGGTCGCATCAGATGACAACATTGTAGATCCGCTGACGAAAGCTATTCCTCAGCAAAATTTTGAGCGACATGTACATAGTTCAGGTGTTAGATGCTTGAGTGACTGGCTATAGGCCAAGTGGGAGATTGTTGGACAATTATGACCCATAGTGTCACTATTAGTAAAAATACATTGTGTTTTTTGTAAAAATTAACTATGTTACAATGTAAATTGCTATTATATCATTTTGTAATTTGATTACTTTAATAAATAAGTGATAAAAGTCATTATGATTAGTTCCGGATTATAAGATATGAGACAAATCAATCCATGAAGGTTTAATCATTAAATATCCCTGGTCGTAGTATTATCGAGACTGGACATCGATAATGCGGAATAGACTAGTATTGCACTTGTGCGTGTTATGGAAGCGTAACATCATATTTCTCATATATTTAAGTATTGGATACTTAAGCAAGTGTGATAGGAGGTTGTGTTTGCCGATGGTACGGAAATAGCTTCGATCTGGATAGACCCCGCGGAATCCCATTGGTAGTAAGACTATGTGTCTACGGGAATCCGCATCAGGGTAGGTGTATTTGATCTTAACCTGAGACTTGCATCGCTAGTACTTGCGACAATCAATACGCTTTGGTTTTGGTCGTCCGAGACTTTAACAGGTTCTGTGTACGCCTCTTCTGGGTTTATTGAGAATCGTAGTGTATGGGTGTGATGTCAAGACGGAAGTATCACTTCAGTCATATGGAGATGATGATCACGCAGGGATACTATGGGAACACAAAAACTGGGCGATGCATGTTGTTCCGGGCTCGCGGCCCGGTTGGGAGTACGGAGTAGCCCGCGGGGGACTAAACCGGAGAATAATGGAGTTGCTACCCGATGTGAACCGGGACAAAGATTTAAGGCCGTACTCACCCCTCGCAAGGGAAGACCTCAAACCGTTGGGTTCAGAATGGTCCCTTACTTATGCCACTTGTAATGAAATGATTTGTGCAATAATTTAACCAAGCCTAAGCAACATATTTCCAAGAGTATTCTACTTTTAGGTTCACATGCATGAAAGTTAATATCATAACGGCGAACATGCAATAGCACACAGTAATCTCATGAATATATTTCGATCATATAATGCGGAAAACAAAGAACAACCTAAACATAATGCAAATTCCAAAGGCAAAATAAATGACTAATCATGCTTGAAAATGAACAAATAAATAGGCTAAATCATGCTTAAGAACCAAGTAACATACTAACGGCCTAATCATGCTTGAATACCATCTCATGAACACATCAAATAGACAAATGCAGGGATACAAATAGTATGATTGATTACATGATACAAGAGAAATCACCTAAAAAAACAATTATGCATGACATGTGATGAAAATGACTCAGTTCAGTGTATGCGCGTTCGTGTAGCATTTGAAAACGTGTTCGAAAGGTAAACAGAAGGTTCACATTCGTATAGCATTTGAGAACGCGTTCGAACGGGACAGGACCTGATGAAACAAAACACATTCGTGTTTGAGTAGTGTTCGTAAACGCGTTCGAACGGTAAACAGAAGGTTCACGTTGGTATAGCATTTGAGAACACGTTCGAACGGGACCAGACCTGATGCATGATAAAACAAAGGAAATACGTGCGTGTTCGAGTAGCGTTAGTAAATGCGTTCGAACGGTAAACAGAAGGTTCGTGTTCGTGTAGCGTTTGAGAACGTGTTCGAACGGGACTAGACCTAATGAAAAAAAACACATTCGCGTTCGAGTAGCGTTCGTAAACGCATTCGAACGGTAAACAGAAGGTTCGCGTTCGTATAGCATTTAAGAACGCATTCGAACGAGACCAGACCGGATGCATAATAGACGACACAACACATACATAAATAAGAAAATCCATAATGTAGGACCCCATGTGCCCGATTGAACTCGTTCCCATTCAATCGGGTGTACCTTGTCCGGCGCGGAAAAACAACGTGGTATAGGTAGCCTTCAGGCATTTTCCCTCGAATAGAGGACCTTTAATCCACCCTAGTTAGCCCATGCGCATTAGAATGCAATACATGCATAAATAGAACAATGATATGCATAAAGTCAATGACATAAAAAAAAGCACGACAAAACATCGTGGTAAGGTAGCCTTCAGGCATTTTCCCTCGAATAGAGGACCTTTAATCCACCCTAGTTAGCCCATGCGCATTAGAATGCAATACATGCATAAATAGAACAATGATATGTATAAAGTCAATGACATAATAAAAAGCGCGACAGAACATCGTGGTAAGGTAGCCTTCAGGCATTTTCCCTCGAATAGAGGACCTTTAATCCACCCTAGTTAGCCCATGTGCGTTACATCACAATGCATAGAAAGTAAAGACAACGATATAGGACTTTGTATGCTCGGTTGAACATATCTCACATCCAACAAAACATACTTTGTCCGGCGCGGCAAAGTATTGGCGTAAAGGTGGCCTTTTGGCCTTTTCTTCCCTCAAATGGAAAACCTTTAGACTAATATGCTAAGCCCATGCGCATCACATCATCAACACACAAACAAACAACATACAGAAATTAAAATGGCGAAATATAAGATGCGGATAATAAACTATCAAGATAAACTAAAGGAGATATGTGTCGTTTACTCAAGTGGTACATGGAGTTGTATCCCAAGTACAGACCGCACTACCGTCCATTCGGATTCGGCTACGTAATTTACGTCTGGGTTTCCATCCAATATACCACAAGAGACGACACATTTTCCCTTTCATTCGAAGACCACAACATGCATCCACAAACGACTCTCATGCAAATAAAACAATTAAAAAATGAATGACAATAAATAGAAAAAGTGCCCTCAGGTCTAACCTTTTAAATCACCTCTCGGATGTACGGTACACGATCTTCGGAAGGGCTAACGCTCTGAAACTCCTCCAGTTCACTGGTTCACTGCTCTCATTCATTGTCTCACTGTTTTGAGTCGCGTTCTTCCTGTTTTGCTACTATTTTTACTGTATTTTTCTGTTCTTTCGGTGACGTTTTCTGGTCACAATTTCAAGTATTTTAGGCCACTGTTTTGGGGTATTTGGGGCTGCTGTTTAGGGGTGCATTTTGGTAGTTTGGGGGTGTTCCAGGGTAGTTTTTTGATCAAACAATGAATGTTTTAGGTAGTGATTTTGGTAATACGGTGAATGTTTTAGGGGCTGTGATTTTCGGTTATGGAGGGAAGAGGAGGAGAGAAAATTCTTTGTTGCTTCTTGAGTGTATTAGGCGTGAATGGAGAGGCTTTTTCTTTTTGTATATGCGTGAGAGTTAGGGGGGTTCAAGGGTTGGAATAGCTTTGTTTTTATAGGCAAAGGGGATGGGTGAATCTTTGCTTGACATGAAGGGATTTGTGCATTAAATGAGGATTTGATTTAGTGTTAAACAAGGAAACCAAAGATTGATTGGGGGACATGTCTTGGCTAGATTAGGAAATGATATATTTAATTTGTTTTGTTTAGGCATGATATTGTTTAGTTAGGAATATAATAATCTTTATTGATTTTAATTAGGCATGATATTTGTTTAGTTAGGAATATAATAATCTTGATTGATTTTAATTAGGCATATTTTATTTGATATTTATTTTAATTTGGTATATGATTTATGGGCTTTGGTGGGCTAATTGGGCTTAGGTGTGAGGCTAGCAGCAAAACCAAAAGTACCGACATCGTTCGAATGCTGATTCGAACGCTACACAAATGCCTAAATCTACTTGGATTTTGAACGTGTTAACAAACGCAGCACGAACAAAAGCAGTGAACATGTCAATTGAATCTTTTGACATACTTATTCTGAATTCCCTCTTCCAACGTCCGTTTTCCGCGACTTCCGTTACTTAAAGGTAGTGTCTCCAAATGAGACTCATCATAGGGACTTACATGCAAAATTACAGTGCCTACAGTCGCCCCCATTTTAATAGGACTTGTAATGTGTAACAGTGACAATCCTATCAAAGTTATGCAATGCATTTTCACTTACCTGGCTCGCCAGCTGTCATCTGACTTGCCTGCTGTCTCAACTGAGTTGATGATGCAGTGGACCTCGATCCTGGGACGCATCCTAATAGCTGTAACCGAAAACGGGGGCCTCGACTCTGGGACGCATCCCAATACCGCTGACAAAAGGTGGGCCTCGACCCTGGGACGCATCCCAAAACTGAGGATTGATGGACCTGCAGTGGACCTCGATCCGGACGCATCAAAATAGCTGCAACCGACAACGGGGGCCTCGACCCTGGGACGCATCCCAATACCGCTGACAAAAGGTGGGCCTCGACCCTGGGACGCATCCCCAAGACTGCTGCTAGTATGGATGTGGGCCTCGCCCCCTAAGACGCATCCCAAAACTGCTACTGGTATGTGATGCTTCTAATCGGCTTGTCTTTGCCGCCTTCTCTTTTCTTCTTCAAAACCTGTGAATACAAAAAAAAAAAACAAAAAAAAAACGAATGCCAAAAATGTGTTACGTGTATGCATGCATGCATGAGTTTCCTTATCCCCGTCGGGTTAGGCCTTCTTCCAAGTCTTCTCTTTCTCAGGCAAAATATGCTTCAATCTGTCCACGTTGATCGGCTCAGTGAACTCGTTACCTTCCAAGTCTGACAGTTTCACTGCCCCATTTCCCATTACTTTCTGCACTATGTAATGTCATTCCTAGTGTATCAAGATAGGATCCGTCAGTTCTGTGTACCAGAGCATAGGTAGTCCATATGATTAGCAATCAGTAAAAACCATGGGCCCGTGGAAAAGTTTAGAAGCTAGTTCTAAACATTCTTTTAGAGATTGCTAATAGAATAGTCGACTGGATAATCCCCATAGAGATTTGATGTTTACATCTATATCTCTGGGATTTATCCGGATACATGTGACGGAAGAATTATACATTTGCCATGACCTCGACCTGTATGATTCAGGGAGTTATCTGGGGTCGTCATAATTTACGGGTGGATAAATTATGGACACGAAATTGGATTTTGTGACGGATATGCCTGAATCTAGAGAGTCTCACTAATGAAATATACTCGTAGAGCACTATAGGCAACATATATAAATAATATTGATTATTTATAAAGTCGTTTAAAGGGTAAACGCAAAATACATGTGATGGGACCCGATAGTCATTTCCTTAATTTTTTGTGTATTTGCATTTAATACTTGATTAATTCAAATACACATTAATTAATTGTCAAAATGAGATATTTGACTAATATCATAAATGAATATATGTATTTAATATTTAATGTAATATTATACATATATTAATATATTTGTATTTAATTAATTAATTGATTATTTAATTGTTAAATGATTAAATTAATTAAAGTATAGATATTTTAAGTTATGATATTTGTTTTTAATGGCTAAGTTGAAATTGTTGACTTGGTTGAATTTATCATTAAATGTAATGATCATTTAATCAAGTTGCAAGTTGAAATTCAAATGAAATTAAAACAAATTTCTTGTTAATTTCCTTTGGCAATTTTCGGCCAAGGCAAAAAATACACAAGTATATATTATTTTTGTTTCATTTAGGGTTTAATAACCTTTCACACTTTACCTAAACTCCATTTAAAGAAGACATAGAAGCTTGAGAGAAAGAAAGCAAAACAAGGAAAAGCTTGGAATTTAGTAAGTATTTCCAACTTGCCATTAGAGAGAAAAATGTTCCTCTTGTTGTGGTCTTCATCTTGTGATGTTCTTATGTTTTTCTATTCTTCTATTCTATGTATTTTTGGAGAATGGAAGTTTTTGGAAAGGGTTGAGCATGTATAAAGATCATAGAATGTTACTAATGAGTTAATAAGTATTCTATTGATAGTTTAAGAAACTAGTTGCCATTCTAGAGTTATTGACCCACTCTTAGATGACCTAGAATTGTTCTATAATATTTCATTGTGGTGAGGCTTGTAATGGTGTTTTAGAAACTTGATTTAAGTGTTGGATTCAAGTTTCTGACCTTGTACCACCTTTTGGCTTTTCATTTATGTTGAGTATTTGGATTTGTATATGATGCATGTAAAATACTATTCTGTTTGAATGTGGTCGGACCTCGTCTGGTCGGACCTAATGTGGTCGGCACTTATGTGGTCGGACCTCGTCTGGTCGAACCTAATATGGTCGGCACTTATGTGGTCGGACCTCGTCTGGTCGGACCTAATGTGGTCGGCATAATGTGGTCGGACCTCGTCTGGTCGGACCTAATGTGGTCGGCACAAAAGGCCTTTTGTGGTTGGATTATTACTTCATCTGATTGGATCATACACATGAGTAATTAATTTTTAGGTTTAGATGAAATTCGAATAGATTATTCATATTAGATATTGAATAATCTACTCGGTATTTTGAAAAGTTTTTGAAATACGATTTCAGCTCGACCCAAGTTTCCGCTGCGCCCGACCCCGAGAATCCCCTACAAAATGGTATCAGAGCGAGTCTGATTCTAGGCCCCCTAAAATGATTAGCCTTATTAAATCAATGTTTAATCATGTTTTATTGACTTTATACAGGCTTATTATAACTAATTTGGTTATATTTAGGGTGTATGACACTTAGCGGAAAATCCATAATTAATAAGGTTTAAATGTAATGATGTAGTTGATGCATATAATATGGTTCGTCTTGTCAATACGGTTTATGAATATTCTCTATGACTACATCCGAGACCGTGCCTCTGCTGTGAGGGTGTAGTCGATAGAGATTTATTTATACGGATGTATATTAGATACTAGATAAATTCAAGCGAAAGCGGATCCTGAACGTGCCCTAGCTGTCAGGGTTACCAAGTAACTTAAGTTTATCATTGACGAGTTTAACCTTGGTACGTCTCCTTGTGGGCCTGCCTTAGCAGCGACAACGAGAACGACCAGGACCCGAAACCAAGGAGTCATTAGTGAATGATTGACAAATGAGTTGTCTACCTGATGAATATACGTAGGCGAGACCGTGCCTCTGCTGTGAGCTGAAATATTCACGGGATCCACTTTTCACTATTTGTATTTAATTTAATTATTAAATCTTTGTATTCTGTTTGGGATTACAGTATTGCATGATTTAGTGGGAGGGCATTTTTAGATTAAAAATCCATGATCTAGTTTATGCTTTTGATATTATATGAATTGCTTATTATCTGCTAACCGTTTTTCGTGATCTATATGATAGATTGGCGATGGCGGCACAATCCACAAATTGTTGGACAAAATGACCCATAGCCGTCACGATTTGCACAATCATTGTGTGTTGTGTGCAAATTAACTATGTGACAAGGAAATTGCACTCTCATCATTGGTGATTAGATCACCATAGATTATAAATGAAGAGAGGTCCCTATGATTAGTTCCTGGACTGAGAATGATATGAGACTGTATCAGTCCCTGAAGGTTTAATCATTAAATATCCCTACCGGAGTATTATCGAGACTGGACATCGATAATGCAGAATAGGCTAGTATTGCACTTGTGTGCGTTGTGAG